>JAGGAU010008769.1:0-10295 GCA_017657275.1 Termitomyces sp. T108 | reverse complement strand
GCACTAGAGTTCAAAGCACCTATACCACCATTCTCTGATGATCATGCGGATCGTACAGTGGGCATTTATTATTCTTCCAAGTTTGTCACCGATGGTAGACACGATGGTAATGTTGAAATCTGGACTGCTCCATGCAATCTTGGGGAAGGCAATGAAGTTCCAGGTTGGAGAGAGAAGCAGGTGTGCATTGCCAGTGCAACACAGATGGCATACATCCTTCCCATGGAAGTTAACTTGAAACGAGAGAAGAAGAGGGAGAACAAGTTGTGAGGTGTTAATCTAACTATATAGATACGCGTATCTAAGTGATAGAGTTACCGAAAGAACACCGAGATATGAAAAATCATTCAAGTCTGTAATGCATTGAGGAAACCCCTTTCTTTCTATTTCCAAGGTTAAGAAATATCTGAAGTCTTGTCGTCATGTGCATCATCCAACTTGAATTAGATTTGATTTTGTGTGATAGAAAATTCAAGGGGTTCGAGTAGCTGCCAGCCTGGAGTGAACCACTGTTGATTATCTACGTGGACCATGTACTTTCCCGTAGCTCTAAGATGAAGCAGCATCCGAACTGTATGCAGGACTTGTTGGACCCCGAGTGAAAGCATGTCCTCAATCACTTTCAAGTATGTCAAACTATTTGAAGGTCTCCCTTGACAGTGGGCTAGCCTAAGCAGACTGGAAGAGAAATTTGAGGATAGGACAAACAGATTGTGCAATGTAAACAATGAGAATAATCCAGGAAACCTTGCCTGTTGTTGTTGTATCTATCTAAGATATACCATGGCTGACTATCGAAAAATGCAGTTTTAATGAGATCAGGAGCTAGAGAAATTGCCTCATCAAACAAGAGCACAGGACAGGCAAACACATGCAGACCTCGAGCGAGAACAAAAAGATTTTTGGAATATTCCACTTGGCCCCAACATAAATTATCTCTTGTGGAAAAGAACCAATGTAATCATACAGCTTGGATAGGAAATGGATTGTCAAGGGAATCACATCACCTAGAAAGAAGACTCACCCATAGTGTCATACATGGAGCTACTTTACAAGTCAGCTGCATATTTCAAGAATTACTCAGAGAGATACATAGGTGCCGTTGATGTGCTGGAATTCGAATAATAGTGAGCAAAGCCCAGTCAGGGTTACAACGCACACCCTGTAGCTGCAATACCCAAAGTGTGGCAAGGTATTGGTTGACTTTGCTGACATACATCGGGAAAATGACAGCGTGAAATTGCTGAGGAAGAAAACGAAAGGGGGTCTGTATTCATTGTTACACATTGAAAGATCGCATGACACCTGAAACTCAAAAAGAAAACGCTTGAAGTGTATCTCCCCATTGGCTTGATAAGGACGAACTAGCCAGTGAATTTGTCATGAAGCTTTGTCGGAAAAATCAGAATCAGGGGCCTTTAGACAGGTCCGATTATCAGGTCTGATCAGACAAGACCTGGCTGATCAGACGTCGGCCTGATTAGGCGCAATGGCTGATCAGATGTCAGTCTGATCAGACGTCAACCTGATTAGGCACTTCGGATCAGGCCTGATTAGGCCAAAGGCGCTTGATCCTGAAAATTAAGTCGTCGTTAGTTGAGTTAAAACGGCGGTTTTCGCGTCACCAATAGGAGAGACCGAGTACTGCGACAATCACGTGCATGACCTAGAGAGGGAGACGCAAGTGAAACCAGTTACTCAGAGAACTTTCACTTCGACGTCTTCTCTCTAGGTATGTAAGCAGTCCTTCAGAGAGAACTTTCTCTGACGACGGTTGATACTTAGATTGGAGCGATTACATTACATCCTTTCGTGTAATATCAGAACACTGTTCATCAGGCTAGCCTTCAATCGATTCATTATTCGAATGACAACCTACAATGAACAAATTGGCGAAAGACCTTCTCAACCCAGCGATTCTACCACCCAGCCAACTTCCAGTAGACCCAGCGAAAGGGCTGATGTCGAAAGATCAATCTTCAATCCTGACGCTCCAAGCTCAACCCCTATTATCCCGTCTGGGTCCGAACGTGACATCGTCAGACGTTTGGAGGAGCTTGTCGAAGATTTCAGAAGGGGAAGGAAGTCGAAACCTGTCGCAATCACCGCCGTTGTTAACACGGCCAATTTGTCAAGGGTACCAGCAGATGCCGTCCAAGACACCATCAACAGCTATCTTGCCCTTCTCGACGACATCGAAGCGAAAGCGAGGGCGCAAAGAAAGCGTGGGGACCGACGGAAAGCGAGTCAAGCGCACCAAGCGTCTCACGTTAGAGCAGAGGTTGAACATGAAAGGAATGTTGATGAATCACGACCAGACCACACTGGAGACCAATTTGAGCAATCGAGGGGGGGAGGCCGTGGTCCAGACCAGGCCACCCCGCCTGAGACATCTGGAGAACGGCGGTCCTTATCACCAAGATCTATCGACAAACTTACCGACGAATATGTCAAGTCCGTCGAAAGAGACAATCTTATCAGGCGAGACAGCCCTGGACATGAGTCTGACGCCAGTAGCGAATCCGACCTTGACTCTGTTGGAGAGGATGACGAGCCAAAGGGAAAGCAGAGGAAACTTGATGAACGCAAACTACCCTGGTACACTCAAGAGAAGCTTGCTCGAGAGACTGGAGACCCCCATTGTGCCAGTAACCGAAAGCTTCTCTGCACCTACATGCGGAACGTTAGTGAAGTCAAGAGACAAATACTCACGTCCCATACCGCACCTTCAGACTTCCCATCCCCAGAGTGGGACAAACTGCTCCATGGTGAAGAAGCATGCTTCGACACAATCTACAGCTCTGTCGGGCATTTGGGAGCTCCTCGAGAGAATAGAGGGCGTCTCGGACATTGTGAGCTCGTCTTTGGCTACAGCGCTCCGCTTAGGAAAGTTGAAACCAGTGGGCAATGGCTGGTTGCCGCGAACCTATACTCCAAAGCACTCTGGTTTGCTTTCCCTGACCAAGACTCAGAATTCCAGGCATATGTCAGCAACATCCTTAATCTGTTTGCCGCAAAGCATGAGTCAGCCCACGGGAAAGTCATCACATATGATAAGGCCGTTAGAGCAAGAGTTGGAGAAGGCACGCGATTGCTCCTCATAGACCACCATGAGTTTGCAGACCTTCGAGACTCCACGCTCAACGTCGATGGGATCAATTATGGAAGTAAAAAAACCCCTGGATCAACATCACGAATATCAGGGCAAACAAAAGGAAAATCAGTGGTCTGTAAATGCTGGAACACCACCAAGGGATGTCCCTTTGACACCGGCACCTGTTACTGGAAACACGTGTGTAAAACATGTGGAGGGACCCATCCTAAGCATGAATGCCCAGAAATTGGCAAGAATTGAAGCAACAAAGGACGAACAACCAAAATACCTAAGATTCAATTACTTCAATAAGGGTCTCAACACATTGTTGACCACAGCAGACTGGTCAGAGACGGCTAAACCGCTACCACTGCCCCCCGATTCAGAACTGTATAACCCCTGCTCTTTAGCAACTCTGCAGCAACTGCCCCACTTGTTCAAAATTGTAACTCCAATCAATGTTGATCTTTTTGAGCAGCTTCTAGAAACGCACCCAAATCACCCCTTTGTTGACTCGGTAGTTCGTAGCCTTTGTGAAGGGTTCTGGCCCTATGCAAACACGCACCCTGATTCCTACCCATCAATCTGTGACATGTCGACTCCTACTCCTGAAAACTCAGCAGAAGCAGACTTTTTACGCAAACAGAGAGACATTGAGATGGAAAGAGAGCGTTTCTCACCCCCCTTTGGAAAGGAGCTGTGGCCATCAATGACAAGTTCACCAATCTATGCAGTACCAAAACCTCATTCAGATGATTTTCGTCTAGTTACCGACCTCACAGCAGGTGTATAGCCGGCTTCTCACTGGACAACATGAAGCACCTTGGTGACCTATTGCTGCGCATCCGTGAATACTCCAGTAGACCATGACATTGTGGAAGTCTGACGTTGCAGAAGCATACCGCTTGATCCCAATGCACAAACTGTGGCAGCTAAAACAGGTAGTAACTATTGATGGCCAAAGACATATTGACCAGTGCAATTGTTTTGGGGGCAGAGCTTCTCTAAACTGCTGGGGTTCTGTCAACTGTCTTGTCACATGGATCGCGAAGCATATTTATGGAGTCCATTCACCATTCGTCTTCAATGATGACTCATATGGGGTCAATGACAAGGACGACTTGTCTTATTACACACGTTACAGCAAATGGATGCCCACAAACCAAGTTAAGCTACTAGACCTTTGGGATAACCTGAGGATACCGCACAAAGAAAAGAAACAAGTGCACGGCTCTCCCCTCACTATAATTGGAATACTTGTTGACCCAAATGCAATGACTATGACATTACCAGATCAAGCAAAGGCAGATTTGGTCAGCGAGATGTGGCGTTTTGCTGAGAGCCCTAGAGGCAAATCTAAATACTTTATGAAGCGAGCCTGGCAGCGGTTGGCTGGCTGGGTAAACTGGGGCCTAAACGTCTTTCCACTATTTGCCCCATGCTTGGCCAATGTTTATGCTAAGATAAATTCAGTTGGCGACTACCCTCATGCCAGGATCTGGTCCAACAACGCCATCAAGTCTGACTTATTATGGGGAGCCGCCCACATTGAAAATTCAAGCGGCACTCGCCTCCTAGATTCTCAGGCCTGGGATGAAGCAGATGCAGACATCGTCATTGAGTCTGATGCATGCTTGACCGGAATGGGGTTTTGGTACCCATCATTATGACGAGGCTTCTTCTGTCCCACCCCCAATGATGCTCCGAAGGACTTGATCTTTTACCTGGAGGCATTAGCGGCAACATCAGCTATTACACATGCAACCTCTGAAGCCGGCTACCCATTGAAAATCATAGTTTATACAGACAACACCAATACAGTCAGCATCTATAACACACTCCATGCCCTTCCCCTTTACAATGCCCTCCTCAAGCATACTGTTGACATCATGGTGGCTGGCAGACACCAAGTCAGAGTAAGGTATATTCCCGGTGAAATGAACGAAGTTGCAGACCTCATCTCACATGGAAAGTTTGAGGAGGCTCGTCATCTTTTTTCCATCACTAAGCATCGAACCATTTCAACCCCCTCGATATGTGCTGGGGGCAGCAAAAAAATGATCTATTCACCAGTCAAGTCCCGGCAGCCATATTGGCCTGCCTGGTCCAGGGAGAGACTCGTTAGAGAACGGTCTCTGGCTTTAGGAGCTACTATTGACACTAGCACATATCTTTCATATGGTTCCACCGTGAACTCATATCTTGATTTTGTGAATCGACACAACATGGACGTGAGGCTGACTGAGGACTCGCTGTCCTTCTACATAGTTTATATGTGCCACCATATTGAGCCTTGCTCAGTGAGAACATACTTATCAGGAATTTGCAACCAATTGGAAGTCTACTTTCCAGAAATCAGAATGGTCCAGACCTCAACACTGGTGAAAAAGACACTCGCAGGCTGCACAAGGCTCAAATCATCCAACACCAAATGAAAACAAGCCTTAACTCATGATGACTTGGCTAAAGTCATTAACCATTACTCAACCTCATCTGACCATGACGACCTTCTTTTTGTTACTCTGCTCGTGACAGGCTTCTATGCTCTTATGAGATTAGGTGAACTCACCCAACCAGACAATGCCAGGCTCAGAGATGATCGAAAAATCACAAACATCTTGTCAACAACACTACATGAAGACTTCTTTGAATTTAGACTGCCTGCGCATAAAGCAGATGTGTACTTTGAGGGTAGCAGGATAGTGATAAGGAAAACCCACCACCCAACAGATTCTCACTGCCTATTCAAATGTTACTTGAGCAGCTGGGCTTGCATGTTTCCACTCCGCAGAGAACTATGGCTGACATCGAAGGGTAGCCACCCTACGCGAGCATTCTTTATGCACAGACTTCACTCACTTTTCCCAGCCTCCATTGGTGGACAGTCTATGTGAGCAGGGGGTGCAACCTTCCTAGCAGAGGCTGGAGTTGCACCTCACCTGATTCAAGCAGCCGGTCGGTGGTCATCTGAGGCTTTCCAGAGGTACATAAGGAAAAACCTGATCTTGATACATGCACTAGCCACATGTCGAGCAAGCAACAACATCTCGTACTGAAGCCCAAACCCGCCCACATCTCCTTACCCGTCGACTGTGAAACAGGCTTTGCGTTGTTCATCCCCCACATGGTCGACACACCCTGCTTGTCTCTTGGACTTCCTTTGCTCGGCACATGCTCTTTTTAAAGCTCTTTTTTTTTTCCCTTTTATTTCCCACTATCTCGGACTTGCGTTCATGGACCTTCTCATTTCCTTTTGATTACCTTTCCCTGTGACAATCTCAGATACACGTAACCTCTTGCTCGTTTCTTATTTTGATACACATAACCTCTTGCTCGTTTCTTATTTTGTCTTCTTTCCCTCATCAGGACAATGCGTATCCCTGTTTTTTTTTCCCTTTAAATGCATCCCTCACTTCTTGGACACCTTTCTCGGAATGATCGCCCACCAAACTCCATGCTTAACCATGCTTTTCTTTGCATACCATTCCACCACCTTTCATCGGTTCCCTCACAACATACCGCATGACTAATAGCCAACAGGTGGAGGAATACATTACATAACCGGGGTGGGACAAGCTAACAAAGCTCTCCCGAACAAACCCGGTATATTACACGGTATCGAGCTTGCAGTGCAACATCGTGTGAGGTCTTGAGCATTGGTTGAGTTAAAACGGCGGTTTTCGCGTCACCAATAGGAGAGACCGAGTACTGCGACAATCATGTGCATGACCTAGAGAGGGAGACACAAGTGAAACCAGTTACTCAGAGAACTTTCACTTCGACGTCTTCTCTCTAGGTATGTAAGCAGTCCTTCAGAGAGAACTTTCTCTGACGACGGTTGATACTTAGATTGGAGCGATTACATTACATCCTTTCGTGTACCCTCCACACCTCACCCACGAATACATTACATAACCGGGGTGGGACAAGCTAACAAAGCTCTCCCGAACAAACCTGGTATATTACACGGTATCGAGCTTGCAGTGCAACATCGTGTGAGGTCTCGAGCATTGGTATTTTCTATTGGGTTTTTACTTACCTACCCCCAACACTTACTCTATTTACTTTACTTACTTGTTAACTCACCTTACTTACCGTACTTTACTGATTACCTTATTTACCGTACTTTACTTACTAACTGTACTTGACTTATTACTAGTATTACTGTACTTTCCTTTACTTACTACTGTACTCTACTACTTTACTTACTACCATACTTGTTCGATGCTTTACTTGATTTCTAGTGACTCGTTAGTTATGCTAGGCTCACTTATTGAAATATTAGAACTTACTTTGTTGGTGATTCAAACATGGGACCTCGCGCAAAACCCACCTTACAAAGGTAGGCGATAATTACCACTAGGCCAACCAACCGTTATTATATATGGAAAACGAGGTCCATATACCTACCTATTTGAGACCTTAATACCAATATTTGGAACGATTGAACTCTCTGTTTTAGTATACTGCGGGAGACAATGACACGTATTACTATTTACAATTATATCATACATCATATTACAAAATGGTCCTAGAGAGACTAGCAAGCTCGAAGTAATGGAGGCAAAAAATGAGAGAATATTGTATTTACTTTTGGGACCATCCAGAACGCTTAGTTGCGAGAGAGTCCTCAGTGACTTCAGGCTACTCTGGGACATTCTTAGCTCGCCCTTTCCCTCTCTCCGGTCTACCACGGCCATGTTGAGTTGCACCACGTCTGCCCCGACCACCCTGACCACCTCTTGTTCCTCGAGATGATTCTTCAGTTGTTGAATCCGGAGTATTACCTGCAGTGTCTTCATGAATGGAAAGCTCGCTGATGGCAAGGTCACAATAATGGAAATCTTGAGACTCCCAAGAAGGAGCAGGCTCAAAAATATCTGAGTTGCTGGTGTTTTCGGGCTCTGAATCATCAGAGGTGATCGAAGGAGGGAAAGCAGCTAGTTTGTTTGCAGCTGATGCTGAAGTTGATCGTGAAGTCAACCGTGCGCTGTTAGCTGAAAGCGTAGACTGTTCCACTGCGGCGTTGGGAGAGATCACGGCCCCAGGGGCCTCCATGACAGTTGAAATAGAAGGAACTCGGTTTGGGGATTGATATTCCAATGGCGTTGGTGCAGAAACATACCCGAGATCTGAGTTGGGATCATCGGTAGACCAGTCGAAGTCCTCGCCTGAAATGGAGCTAGGACTAGTTGCGCTCAGCAACGCCTGTTGTGCGACTTCCCGTTTGTTGTATGCCGGCGAGGACTCTGTCAATGAGTGATGGACAGAAGCAGGGACACCGCTAAAGACCACCTGGTCCCATCTAAAGAGATTGGTGACCCATGGTTTTCTATCGGCACACATTCAATTGATGAACTTCTTGCGTTCATGAAACATGTTGCTGTAGTGTATCTGTGTAATCTTGCCCGTAGAAGCGAATCCTTTGTCTGCCGACAGCAAGTATACAGCCTGGTAGATAGAACAACTCAGTAGAAGAATACCATAAGTATATATCAAGTACTTACAATATTGATTGAAGCCGAGATTAATCCTGAGGTAGTCCTGATGCTGCCCCATTTCATTCCAATGGCGTTGGGAGAGATCTTGCCAGTCATCAATGCACCAGGCCCGAACAGCAGGAACCGCGCGATCTTGTGAAAAGACACAGCATTAGTGATGAATTTACTTCATAATGTTAGAGTGATGTACCTTCATTAAAACTGGGTTCAGAAACATCGTATCCGCCTTGAGATTATTGGAATCGGTATAAATGATTGGACAAAATAGATCGTATTTCAACTTTGGATCTTTTGGCTTACATGAGATGAGGCTGAGACAAGAATGATCTTCGAGGCGGTTGTACGATGGATCCCAGCAGGCACTGGAAATGCCAAGCCCTGCAAATATTTTGTCAGCATATTTTCTGAGATTGGAGACAGAAGTAGATCGAAAGGACTGGGCTTGATTGAATACTTATCAACATGAAAAAACATGTGAGAAATTCTCTTGATAACAAAGGTAGGGAAACTCGCCGCATCTCTGAAGGCGGGTAACTGCTCAATGAAGATATGGAACTCGGTCGGCATCACATCGTAGAGCTCATATGTAGCTAAAAAAGTATACAGGGTGGCTTCGTCTTCAGTCAACTTCTGTGAATGATGGGCATTCAGCAGGGCAATGTTGCAGAAAGGTGGCTTCTTCCAGCCAGAGTTCAAACAGGAGAGCATATTTCTTCAAGAGCCGGATGATTTCAACCTTGTGAGGAACGAGACGAGGATTAGAAAGCCATTGAACTTGGCCGGCTGTATTGTTTGCTGTGCCTCCACCTTGCTGAAATTCTTTGAGTGTATTGATTTCGTCTTCAATCTGCAAAATCCTGTTGCGCTGATTGACAATCACCGTTTGGCATGCAGTAAGTGCCTAGGAAAATATTCATTGAGGATTCAAATGCTTGGCTGGAATAAAGAATCTTACATTTTGCAACTCTGAGATACTTGGTGAACGAGTCCCAAGGGCAAGAAGGATAATGCCAAGAACGTCATCAATAGTCAAGGACTTGGACATCAAGGGAGATGATTGCAAGATGATGTTGCAATAGCGATGAAGAAAGGCAGAGAGGTTTATATATGATTCTGTCAATGATTCAGATCTGATATTGAATTTGGTTGCCATGATGCGTGGTGAAGGGGAAGTTGAATGTTGAGAACCTAATATTGGATAGAATGGATTCAGACCATTAGACATTACCTAAATTTTTTCCAAGAAAGAATCATACCTTTGAATCAATTTATGACAGGATCCTGTAAGGGCGACCTCTGGAGGCTATGACTTAGTCACACAACTGGCAGAGGGAGATCCAAAGTATATTAGAGTATATACCAACAATATCATAATAAAGTCCGAAGGCAGAGGTCACAAGTAGAAGTGTAGGAACCAATATACCGTGACATTTGAGGCCACCAGTAGTTTTGAGAGACTAGCTCCAATGTCTTCCACCTGCCTGGATGGCCTGCAATCCTGGAATCATGATGCTGCTCAACAATCCGCCTCCGGAGGTCTGGTAGGTTGGGAACATAAATGCGCCCCCAGAAGGTGAGGAGGCCATTCTCTAAGGACCACTCATCAGTGCGGACTGACTTGACTCCAGCTTTTTGTCGAGCATGCAGAGCTAGAGCAGCCTTGGCTACTGAGTCTTCCTGAGCACCATCCCGGTTACCTC
>JAGGAU010008768.1:0-10326 GCA_017657275.1 Termitomyces sp. T108 | reverse complement strand
CACATGGAGAACCCGTCGCGGCAGTCGTGGGAGGGGATCATGCGCAGCCTCTCTGGGATCCTCGGTGAGGACGGGGCACCGCTGCCGCTGATACCCCTCGCGAAGTGGCTCGCGCGCGTGAGGGCGCTGGGCGACGACCCGAAGCGCAATGCCGCATTCAAGATCATGTCGTTCCTCGAGCGGGACTTTGAGACGATGGCAAACGGGAGCGTTGTGCTACGCACCGCGACGGCGAGGGTGGACTCTGTGTCAATGGTGAGGTGCACGGCGTTGGATAGGAGGCATATTGAGGAGTATGTGGCGTATTGGAGGAGTGTTGGTGCGATGGAATAAATATACTATGGTCCAAGCTCGGTTCATTTATTATGTGTTCACAATGTGATCATCACAATGTTATAAGCTCACACTGTTATAAGCTCGAGTCAGCATTATCTTCTTCAAAAATTCGGCATACACATGATTGGATAGCGGGGAATACCCCAAGCTGCCACGAACAACCTAACCCAACTAGGACATGAGAGGCGGCAATGTTAGCCATTACACCATATCCGATTGTCAGTGTAGTGGCCTATGAATCTTGTCATCACCGCACGAGTGAGTGTTTTTGAATCTGGCAAGACTGCATATATTGAAGATTTTCTTGTGTGCTTCCTCCCTTTGCGCAAAGCACTACCATTCTGTGAATTGTAAATGAAGCAAAAGGTAGGAGGTCATGTGTTGACCTTCCCAGAACATTTCTATGTTGAAGAACGACATCAGCTCTTCCCACTCTGGAGACGTCTCTGGATGAAGCGTGATGAGTCGAGACCCCGTATTGCATTTCTTCTTCAATGACTCTGTGGCTGGTCAATCGTTGTATGCAGGCAGTGCAGCTTTTTATGCCAAGATGAGAATGCTCCCTAGATGGTCTTCTGATGCATGGCAGCGTTATGTACAAAGAAAAAAAAAAGACCATACTCATGCATGCCGTTATGTTTGGAAAGCGAATGAACAAGGAGTGCAATGCTCAGCCTCAAAATAGCAATCTTTCGAATTGTATTACTAGTACTGATTCAAATACACGAACTGCGGTGGGCATGGGCGCAAGACCTCACACAATATACAACAAAAATGAGGTATCTGTCCCACGAAATTTCGGATACGGGGAATCGAACCCCGAGCTGCCGCGGAATGTGTGAATGGATGAATCCAAAGCCCATGAGAGGCGGCAATGTTAGCCATTACACCATATCCGAATATGGTAGGTACCCCAACATGTCACCCCAGACTCGAACGCCCCGTTAATCTGTACGAAAAAAGTCTTAGGTATCCTACGGTATCTGTATATACAATCAACTCAAAAGTCCATGCGCCACACAGTGCCCGCCCGCCTGCGGGGGCTGCGCAAGCGCCGCACCGAGCGCCCAGCCGAGCTCGGTGCCACGGACGCGCTTCGCGATGCGCACCTCGCGCGCGTCGGGGACGTCGTACCCGCGCCGGAGGAGCGCGTACATGTACGTGAGGTCGAGGCAGTACTCGGGGCGGCCGTGCACCTCGCGCGCGGCCTCCGGGGTCGCGGCGGCGTCGTCGTGTGCGTCGCCTGCGCAGACGCGGCGCGCGAGTGTGGAGATAGTGTGTACGGTAAGGTGGGTGGTGGGCGCGGGGAGGAGCGGGGCGAGGCGGTCGTAGAAGTAGGAGAGGAGGAGGATGGGGCCTTTGGGGAATGTGTCGAGGAGTCGCGGCTGGTAGACGCCGTTGAAGGAGCATGGGGGGGCGTTGCATGTTCTGTGGGTGCTGGTTAGTGGGGGTTGGAGTGAGAAGGGGACACATACGTGTCTTTGGCGATGAGGAGGTCGATGACGCGGAGGCATGCGTCGAAGGAGGCAATGTCCTCGCCGGCCATGGTGACGTTCTTCCCGTCGACGAGGACGACGCGCTCGGTGTGCTGGATGATACACGGGTTGTCGACGCGCGCGAGGGGGGCGCTGTCGTTGCCGGCGCGCAGGCGCGCGGTAAAGTCGACGAGACGGTGGACGTCCTCGCGGGCGCGCATGAGGCCGTAGCCGAGATACGAGTGCTGGTACAACACATGCGTCGTCCCCGCCATCGGGAGCTCGAAGCGGTGCTCGCCCGCGCGCATCGCCGCAGCCGCCGCCGGCGTCCAGGGCTCAAACGCAATCTGCGTCGACGCGCCGCCGAGGTCGAGCACCGCGTACGTCTCCCGCTCGCGCTCGTGCTCCGCCGCGGGGTCGAACACGCCAAAGAGATAGTTCGCGGTGACCCACGCGTACACGCCCTCGTCGCGGCCGTCGAGGATGGCCACGGCGCCGTGCAGCAGGGCAAACTCCCAGCGGCGCAGGCGGTCCTCGACGGCGCGGAGGAGCTCCTCGGCGCGCGTGCCGGGGAGGAGGCGCAGGCCTGCGGTCGCGCGGAGGACGACGGGGGTGCACGGGCGCAGCGCGGGGGGCACGACGCGCGTGGCCTCGTCCATGAGGACGTCGAGGCTCTGTGCGCCGCGCGCGGGGTCGGCGGCGAACGCGGAGAGGCCCGGCTGTGTCTGCGCGAACACTTCGTATTCGAGCGTCGGGCTCGCGTGGCAGTTGTGGAACTTGTAGATGTGGATGCGGGAGCCTGTCGAGCCGGCGTCGAGCAGGAGTGTGTAGTGGATGAGTGGCGTGCTGGCCGTGTGCGGTTGTGTGCACGACGCGGTCGACGTGCGGTCGAGGTCGGTCTCAAAGGTTAGTGCGGGCGTTGCTGGGGACGGCGGCGGGGACGACGAGGACGACGACGAGGACGACGGCGGCGGGGACCAGGACGCTGGCAGAGACGGCGTCGAATGCGGTGCAAACACCCAGACAGTGCCAAGGACGACCACCGCGGCGACCACAAACTTTTTCCACGAGAACCGGCGACGACTCTGCTTGACGCCGCTCTCGAGGAGCGCATAGTCCGTGCTCGACATTCTATGTTTTATTCTATGTTTTTGTTTTTTTCTGGGCTTCCTGGGACGGGGGAGGGAAAGCGAGGACGACGAGGAAGAGGCAGACGACGTCGCAGTGGCAGTGTCTTGCTTGCCTCCGCCGAACATCCAGCAGGTGGCCGCGGTGTGAATTTTCTGGGCACTCCATCAAATCAGATCAATTTTACTACAACACATGTCAAGCCTGGACTTACAAGACACAGCCTCGTTGTTCATTCTTGGAAAACATATTGCAGCCCGAGGAAGCTTCGGCGCCATGTTTTGGGCGTCCTCTCGAGAAAAGAGTGGCAAGGATGTGCTTTGACTACACCATGCTCTGCCGCTTGCACTTACGATCGGATATGGTGTAACGGCTAACATTGCCGCCTTTCATACTTGGGCGCGGCAGCTCGGGGTTCGATTCCCCGTATCCGAACTGTGCTTCATCGCATTTTTGATTTTTCGTGGTTTAATTTATGTGCTCGAAATCGGTTCTTCACGGCTGCTCAAGGTCCGATTCTCCATATCCAAATCCTAGCGCCGCTATACAGTTTTTGCACATTGCAGTCCTCTGATTCTTAGTGGTGAATAAGAATTAGGCTAATGTGACCCAGTCTCTGCAAATTGATCACTACTTGCTGGATTTATGGAGTTACAGCCCTTTTCAAACCAATAGGGTCCAGCCCAACCTTGATCACTTCAGCCAAACATTATTTTCAGTCAACTCATGACTTTGTTGAATCTGTCTTTTATTCTCAACGTCTTACAAAGTTTTTTTTTTTCATCCATGGCACATCAATATCACTATCCATCAGAGTGAGCACACTACTGATTGCCTGAAACTATGCCTCAGTGTCAAGAATGTGGATGAAGACAGCTGACAGAAAATCCGACCTGTAACTAAAAATAGTAATATTTGGCTGAAGTGATCAAGGTTGGGCCAAGTATTAGAATTTGGAACCTGCCACCTCTCATTTCATGTGTAGGCCTCTGTTGTGGAATCACAGAAGCAATAAGGAAGAGAGGTATAGCACAATCCAGATTGCTACTCTGCATGTATATTTATTTTGTTTGTGACTATAACATGTGGATGAAACACAAAGAGCTATGTATGAATTCTAAGAAACAGTAGAAAGAGAAATATTCAGGGAGAGGTGGTGGGGCACAAAAAATAAAGTGACAAGATGAAGTGAACCCAATGTACAAGGATGGGGGTGAGTGCCTCTGTTGTGGCAGTGATGAGCTGGGCCTATATATATTAGATAAATGGACTCTTGCAGCAGCTGCATGGTAGTTGACATATCTCACCTTGCAGAGGAAAATAGAAAATAGAAATACAAGGAAATTAAAGTGAAATTCAATGAATGCAACTCTGCATAAGAACTATGTCAGGTAAGATGTGGTGAGAGAGGAGGAGGAAGAACCATTTTTATCTTCTTTAAGTGCTATTTTCACATAATATACATCATGAGCAGTAGTGTCCTAGCACTTGCAGTATGTAAGGAGTGGTATTTATGGACACAGCCTTTTTGGGTTATCTAGCCAAATGCTTTTTCAAGCATGCTAGTTACACCTCATTGCAATTTTACTACAATTTGATTCTGCAGAGTTTATACTATCTTTCCATATTTCAAGTCCCACACCATCTGCTGCTAACTTGCCATCCCAATTTCTCAACCCTGCTATCTTTGGCAATGCTTGCTAGGCTTCCCATGTACCAGGTCTTTCACCAAGCCAAGTCACCCAGCCAAAGTCCCATGACTCTATGACACCCCCCCTCCCTATACCCAGATGGTATTTTTGGAAAATCAAATCCGAGATTTGGAACTAAGCAATGGTCCAGAACAGCAGGGGTGAGCAAGTAACAGACTTGGCACAGACAATTAAGCCTTAGCCAGCTGATCAAACCATATCCAAGCCCTGACTTCTACAGCTATGCCAATTCTAACCACAACCATGTGCTCACCTGTGCCAAGCAACTGATGTAAGAGTGCTTGAAAACAGTATGGATAGATGTAACACCTATAGGCTCTACTGTCCTCAACACAGCTTCTGCCAAACTTTGCCACCATGTTGTGAACAGCCTGAGATCACACATAGCAAGCTCAAGTGGTGATGACAAAAGTCATGACTGCACATAGGTTTTCGAAAAATTTTCTTACCCTTGGAATTCACTTTTACACCAAATTAGATTCTTTGTGGTAGCTTGGGGTTTGATTCCCCATATCCAAACCACTGGTGTGCTTTCCATATGTCTTTTTGCACGTTGCAGTCTTTGTAAGGGCATAGGCTTCTAGACAAATGTGACTTTATCCACACCAGTCAATCACCCTCTTGCTAAAACAATTTCAATCCAATGCATTGGGCTCCATGCATGAACTTGTGCAAGGTTTGATCTGTCCAGAGGGCTTTACTAAGCTCTTTGGTATATTTTTCAAACTGTTTTTGTGGCTAAAGTCCCATATCAAGAGGAATGATCAGATGAAAAATAAGCTTGGTGAAATATATAGATAAAGGAAAAAATTGCAACCAATAGAACCCAGAGACTAGTGCAGAATGAAAAGAGGAAAAAATAAGGATTCAAGCATAGGTAGAGCATAAGAAGTATGGGCCAAGTCAAGTTCAGTAAAAATAAATGAACAAGAAAAGAGGGAAAAATCAATGAATAGCATGTGGAGGAGAAAGAAAACTTAGTCAAAATAAAGCTGTCAATATGCTATACTGTTTGCCTCACACCTCAGAGCCAGGGCATACATGTGTATTGGGTTTTTCCTTATGTATCTGAGTGCTACTCCAGCTTCCACTAGAAAGGTAGCTTCACCCACTTTCATACACTGACTAGCAATATCCATCATGCAAAATTGTTAAATTCTGCCAATGAAGAATGACCATGTCAAAATGGTCCCATCCCCCAAGAGCCACAATTCTTGGCATAGTGGGAATCACTTCACTTAAGAAGAAATGCACAAAACTGGCAGTCAGCATCCAAAAGGTGATTTGTAGTGCTGTTAATAAGAACTCATCAGAGTTATTGTGAACTTTGATGGATAGTCTTCCTGTGGTCTCTCAGATTTTCACTTGTAAAACCCAATCAACAATTGTGCAATTAACAATTGGTCATTGTAATTGCTAGAATCAGTATAAAAGTCAACAATTCTTTCAAGACCAGCCTATGTCAGAGGCAGCTTGTGTTGACTCTATAAGATACAACTTCATGCAGCCTGACAGTGTGTTCTTGATCCAATTTGCAAACATCAGAAAAATACACCTTGAGTTAGTTGCAAATACCAGATAGATATGTGTGGACTGACACAGGTTCAATGTAATGTGACATGTAACCACAAAAAGGACAGCAAGTCTGAGGTGGAGCATGCACTCAGCCTATGCAACTTGACAAAGGTCACATACAAGTCTGAGCTGAACTAGAGTTGCTTGTAAACTGATTTTTCCTTGATCAATCCTACTAAATTCTGGTTGCAGAACAAGAATTTAGCTGTTAGTTCAGCTTTTATTGTGAGGCTGGATATCCATGACAACACTCACAATCAATGGAGGACACAAATCAAAGGTCAGACTCATTCCAGGTGAGAATGTTATTGCAGACCTCATATCTTGTGCAAGATTTGAAGTGACAATGAGTTGCTTTCCTTCACTGATGATAGAACAATTTCAACCTCTTTAACAACTTCTGGGAGCAGCAGAGCAATGATCACCAGCCTGTTGATGGCTGCCTGTACCAGAGATAGACTTGTTCAAGAATGCTCTCTCACCCCTTATAGCTAAACCATGAGAACATATTAACACACTGGGTGCAGAGAACAGTGTTCTTGCAAAACAATGTAAAATACAGTAAAAATAATCAATTGATTTCAAAATCTTATTTGAATGTTTTTGTCAAAACCAGAGAAGAATATTGTAACATAACTTCCATTATCTATAACCACAATAAAATTGGGTGCCTGGTGGTTTAGCAGTTGCTCAAATTATATCAAGATCAATGGATGTAACTATCTTAAAGAGTTCTGGGTGTTCGGCCAGTGTTTCCAGAGAACAATGAATTTGACAGTTCAGCCATAGAGAAAAGGGCAAAGGTTTAGTGGTTTCAGACCATTCAGTCATTGTTAATGCATAGTGAGTTGAATTTCTGTGATAGTAATTGTAGCATAGGTATTTGGGTGGCTTACTGTCTTTCTCTGCTTCCAGCCTTTCTATAGTGAATATTCTGCCGGAGAACACGCTGTCGTCAGTAGGAATTCGTTCAAACTATGGCGGAGTAGAGCTCACAATCGGATATGGTGTAACGGCTAACATTGCCGCCTTTCATCAATTGTTCGCGGCAGCTCGGGGTTCGATTCCCCGTATCCGAATTCTTTAGCCTTCCTGAATGTTTGTTTTTGCACGCCGCAGTTCTCTGATTCTCTCTAGCAAGAAGAGGTATTTGGTTATGAAATGGCTTGAGCCAAGTTACCGAGATCGCCACCTGAAGCCATTGCTATCAAACTGTCTAGGAGAGTGATGAGCTCGAGTTCGACGATGACACTTGTATCCGCTGTGTTGGGCAGTAATGGAGCAGAAGTTGTTGAGGGATGCAAGGAAAAAGATATGGTAGTTGTCGCAATAGGGTCATGTATTGATGCTCGTTGAAGGTGACCCTGGAATACCAACAAGCAGGTCATCATACAAAAGGCATGCTTCAAGTTTTCTCTCGCCTTTTCAGACACATTCTCAATGCTGACCGTTTTACCTTGATTTGGTCAGGTTAGTGGGTCCTTTGCATATTGTTTATAAAACTCGTTCTGTTAGTTCATCCATGTTGATCCACTATAGTTCTTTCTCTGCGCCCTTCATATGTCTGACGTTCAACAAGCACACGACCACCTCTCCACTGTTTCAGATGCCTCTGAGACTCCGTCCTTTGTTGATCGCATGGATCTAACGTCCATTGTGTCTTTAGCTACGGATATACGCAATCGCACATCGTCGACCAACGTGGCGTGCACTGTCAATCCCGTTCCGAAATTGGGTGCCTACAACGTAGTTTGGTTCGTCGATTTTGATGACGATGTTCACTGGGTATTTCGTACTCCCCAAACTGAATGGAGCCCTTGGTTGGAAAGACGCATGCGGTCGGACATCGTTACCATGAAACTTATTCAGAGTCGAACGACCGTCCCTATACCTGTCATTCACGACTTCTCCGTCGACATCAACAATGCCATCGGCCGCCCGTATATCTTTTTCGATCGCGTTGAGGGTACACAACTCTGTAAGTTGTGGTTCGATCCCACGTGGTTCACAGAAGAACGGCGCAAGAACGTCTTCCGATCCCTCATTTCCTGCATGTCCCAGCTTCGGGAGTTCGAATTTGAATCTATTGGATGTCTCGAATATGACCCGAAGACCGATACGCACATTGTTGGTCCTCTGCTTCCTACACACGACGCTATCTCGCAGGGAATCACCGATGTAATGGGTCCATATTACACATCACATGCATACCTTTTTGACAGAATTCCCAAAATCGTCCCAGTGACATCTGATGACGACTTTAGTCAATGCTGCTTGGCACTGATGCGCCTTTTTGCTGGTGGATTGCCCGATCAAAGTCTCGACGGCCCTCCATTCGTATTATCTATGCCCGACTTCGGTTACCAAAATATATTCGTCGATAATGAGGGCCATGTCACAGGTTTGATTGACTGGGATGATGCATGTACTTGCCCAAGACAGGGCGGATATGCTAGATATCCTTCATGGATCACTCGAGATTGGGATCCTTTGATGTATGCCTTTCCTGCTCAGAATAAGGCCCCCAACGGCGAAGATGATGAAGAGAGGTGTCTGCAAGAGGACACTGATCACCTTTCAGACCGCAGAACATCAGGATGTAGTAAAGCTAAGGGTATTGACAGTTGCATGGAGGAAGATGCCGTTCTCTCAAAGGACGTTGATGGAGTGGCTGCCCACATACCCGCACGTGAAGAGGTACAGGAAGATTCGCCCCAGGTTCTTCAGAGGTTCCGTGACGAATATCTTCGTATATTTGAAGAGGTGGATCCTGACAGTGCAAATTTAACTCGTGACTCGCATATATACGAAGCGATTGATATCAGTATTGGTTCGGAATTTTCTCCCGTCCAAATCCTCGATCGACTGGCAGAATATGTTTTTGGATGTGATCCCCGTTATGACGATTTGTCAACATGGAGTCTATTGAAGAGTCTCGGCGCCGGTCAATGGATGAAAGCATTGGTTACAAGACCGACGTAGATTTATCGGTCTTAGGCCTTCATGATTACAGGGGTAAATTCCAAAAACTTCGAATAGTCCTTTTTGTATACCATTAAACTCGGAATGTTCGACTGAGATGATGGAGACAGTAAAGGCTATGACGTTTTTAGGATGTAACACACGTTAACGTGTTTGACGCCGATGTGTGGTTCACGCTTTGTGACGATACGCATTAGCCTGGGTTGGGTCCAAATCCGTCTTGATTCTTGTAAGTATTTGCAGATCCTCGCTTTTCAGTCACTGGTACAAGCTCGGCGATGTTTGAAACCCTGCTGACATATTTCGCACAACGAGTGTGGGGGCGATCGTTCTGAATAGTGAGACTGAAGGCGATCTTCATCGATCAACTCGCCGTTACACGCCACACACTTCACCCGTGGATGTTCCTTAGCTTCATGCTCCATGCGCCACACACCAGGACAAGGAAATTAGCGCGTCTCTTTCTGCAACGTCGCGGAATCCGAGCCCGCATTGTATGCAATTGGGATGTTGTTCATAGGAAGTCCTATGATAGTGATCATTTAGGGCGTTCAAAGAATTGAGATTGCGCTTTGCAAGGAAGAGTCGGCGGATGCCTTGCTGCCATGTGCTAATTGTCGCCAACAAGGAAAGAGATGATGTTTAACCACATATGAGTAGACGAGGGAGTGAGAGTAACCTCGTTCGATCTCCTCTCCAGGTGCATAATGCACGTAATGCGAAACGCGGACCCTGCATGTGGTTCTATAGTAGCAGATGGATGAATTTCGATCAAATGTTACAATCGGATATGGTGTAACGGCTAACATTGCCGCCTTTCATAGATTGTTCGCGGCAGCTCGGGGTTCGATTCCCCGTATCCGAATCTCCAGTCTTGCGTGGAAATTGTTTTGTTTGCCCACCGCGCACGATTCTCTGATCCTTTGAAATGGGATTTCACCAAGGTTTGCCAGCGTGCTTGGAATGAAGCCGGGGCTAGGCTGGTCACGGTCGTCCAGGAGTGGACCCGCCAGTTTCACAGTGGTGTGTCGGAAAAATGACGGGTGCCTTATCAGGACCAAACCCAAATCAGGTCGAATCAGATTGTCGGACCTTCTTAATTGGGCCTGATTAGATAG
>JAGGAU010008767.1:0-10346 GCA_017657275.1 Termitomyces sp. T108 | reverse complement strand
GAAGCCGGAAGTTTGATGTGCACTGGTTTGTTTCCAGTGGTTGGTGCAGTAGGAGTCTCTGAATTTTTGGCTGGTAAGGAATGGTATGGGTTGAGTTCTGAGTTGAGCGTTAAATTAATGAGACGTACAGATCGTCGACGCTTGCTTTCTGTGCGTTGGGGCATGTTACGGCTTTCCAGCAGTCCACGGGATGGTCTGACGCAAGAACGTCCGATACAGCGCAAATCACTGGGAGGGGAATGACTGAGGAAATGCGCATGTTGTGATTAGGGCTTCCTAGGTCAGTATCAGTGATACGGTTGCCGAGGAAGCAACGCAACGCACCTCTTTGTTGGAGACTTTAGATGAACCTGTAGGCAGCGTATTTTGAATAGCCAGGATTTATAGTAGGTCCAAACTTCATTCCTTCACAGCATGCTGATATAGAGGTTGACGCAAAGTTTGACATCTTGTGGCGTGTGAGCTCATCACTACTAGGAATCTGTTGGAACCGACAGACTGTAAGTCAAACTATCCTCGATACAATGTATAATTGTTTGTTTAGCTACCTGACAGACCGCAAGTCAAACTATCTGTATAGGTAACTGTATCAGTACTACGTCGTTATGTAAACTATAGCATTGACTCACCTTCAGCACAATTGTCCGAGGATGTACCACACAGAGCGTCCGTATAAGTATGCAAATGAGACAAAGAACAATGAGAATCAGGGTCGTTGATCAACGGGGCAAGATAGGGGTAAATGAGAGATAGTAGCGTTGATGGCGAACTCAGACTCCAACCTGAGTTTGTTTACCGTTTACCGTTTTCAAACTGTAAAACCGTGTAGTTTTACCGTTACTTGAACATAACTGTAGGTGGCCAAGGGATGTTTCGAATCCCCGATGGGTGACCTAATCAAGACTAGTCAATGAGTAGCATTTCTATATTCTATACTTCGACAAGGCATCTCATTTTGAGGTTTTAAACGGTTTGTTTTTGAAAGGCTGTCGGTTTACAGCCTCACTAAGATCTCAATCAGACAAGACAAAATCCACTTCGTTTGCTCGTGAGTAAGATGAGATAAAATAAGTATTACGATAAACTTCACCTTCGTTTGCTCGTGGGTAAGATGAGAGCAACGAAGGCGATAATTAAAAGTTTTTGAGGCGACGCTCACGTGAGTGTGTCGCAGTGTGACGTCAAACTGAGATTTCCATCCAAATCGTCGTAACTTGTATCCAGCAAGCTTACAGTTTTCGTTTACTTTACTCCAAGTTGTAGACGGAAACTAAACGTTAAACGGTTGGAGTATGTATAAGGACTGGTCACGAGTCCAGGTCGAGCCTGAGGCCTTATGGCTCGTATGGGTCGATCGCTAACAGAAGCAAGGCGAGACGCAAGCAGGTTTGATAGCAATGTCCAGGATTCATTGCTTGACAGAGCGCAAGCTGCGAGATAGACTTTGGCTTTGTGAGGTATGTACACGGCTGCGACTTGTGACAATAGAAATTTAATATTTACAAGACGTGATCGTCGAGCGGGTTCCAGAGGTAAGGAGCGTTTTCGGAGGCCTCTGCGTGACTTTGCATTGTCCATCCAATCATCACCCCTTTCCCGGGTCCATGCTTGAATTGAGGTCATTTCTCCGTTTAATGCCATTGTTTTGGCAGAGGCTGGCCGGAAGCGGTATGAACAACAATCGTTTTAAGTTTTCCGTGCATAGCCTACCCTCTCACCTTCCCTGTTGTCCAAATGGGCGAGTGCTCCCCACCCTCTCTCCCTGATTTCGTGTCTCTCTTCGTTCATCTTTCGCCGCATCTTGTTTCTGAGCCTCTCCTTTACTATTAGACGATATCGCCTAAGTTTGCTTCGATTATATCTCCCACTACGCAGAACGTTAGATCTTCTCTCTCTCGAATAAAAAGAGGCTTCTGCGGCCGCGTTGTTGCTAAATCATCATTCCCCCTTACTGTGCCTTCTGCGGCGGCGCAAGAGCCAAAAAGGGCAGATTGGCGGGAGATGGAGTATTAGTCAGCAAGTGGAAGTTCCGCGGTGCTGCCACTGAATCCCCGATCAATGGCGCCAACCGCGCACAATGCAGACGACGACGAGGTCAGGCCCTATGTCATCGTCGCAGACATCGGCAAAGGCAGCTTTGCCACCGTATACAAGGGCTACCACCAGGTCCGCTCGTCGTGCGCGTCTCACTCACGCCCCATCTCACCATCGCCCACAGGACACCCGCCAGCAGGTCGCCATCAAGACCGTCAAGCGCGACAACCTCACCGCCAAGCTCTTCGACAACCTCAAGAGTGAGATACAGATCCTCAAATCCCTTTCGCACAGACACATCACCCGCCTCATTGATATCGTCGTGCGTACGCTTTGTTCATCCCGTGTTCGTCATACTGACCGTTATTGACGGGAAGCGCGCGGAGAGACACATATATCTTATCATGGAGTACTGCGGCGGTGGGGACCTTACAAACTACATCAAGAAACGCGGCCGTGTCGAGGGGCTCGAGTACGCGCCCGAGCCCGGTGCAGCGCTGCAGTACTACCCGCACCCGCGTACCGGTGGCCTCAATGAGGTTGTCGTGCGCAGCTTTCTTCGGCAGCTGGGTACGTCTGTGCGTCTCGTTATCCATGCTGTGTCGCTCACCCTGTCCCTTAGCACGCGCACTCAAGTTTCTGAGGCACAGGAATCTAATCCATCGCGATATCAAACCACAGGTGCGACCTATCTTTACTGTCCTTCTAACAGCTTACAGATGCCATCCGCCCAGAATTTGCTCCTGAACCTTGCTTCCCCTGACGAACTCGCGCGCGGCCACCCATTAGGGGTCCCCATTCTCAAAGTCGCAGATTTCGGCTTTGCCCGCTCATTACCCAACGCAATGATGGCAGAGACACTCTGCGGTTCACCGTACGTCCGTTCACCCATCCTCGCCTTCTGCCCTCATGCGCACTTTCATCCTCCTGCACACGCCCACATAGACTCTACATGGCCCCTGAGATCCTGCGGTACGAAAAGTACGATGCCAAAGCCGATCTCTGGTCCGTCGGCGCGGTTCTCTACGAGATGAGCGTCGGCAAGCCGCCCTTCCGCGCACAGAACCACATTGAGTTGCTGAAGAAGATCGAGCACTCGAGAGGGGTAAAGTTCCCAGACGACGAGTCCGCTGCAGGTGGCGCGAGGGGCGCGCACAACCCGAGCGTAAATGCAGTCGGGGTGAAGGGCGGGAGCGGCCAAGGGGCCGCAACGGAAGAGTCGTCGGCGTCGTCGCCGACGCAGGTCCCAGAGGACGTGAAGAAGCTTGTAAGGGCGCTGTTGAAGCGGAACCCGATCGAGCGCGCGTCGTTTGACGAGTTTTTTGGGAGCGAGGCATTGGCGAATTCGCGGTTTCCCCGCGTGCAAGGGGCGAGTCGGCTGGCCCAGGGGTCTACGGGTGCCGCTGGGGGGTTCGTCGGGGTCGGGGTTGCAGTTGCAGTTGGAGAGATGCAATTGCAGTTGAGGAAAGAGAGAGAAAACGAGAGAGAGGAAGGGTGGATGGGCGGTCGTCCGCAGACCCCGGAACATCACAGGATTATCCCGCCTGAAGTGTTGGATATGAATGCTATGATTCCGCCTAGTCGATTCAATTTTCGGAGAGGTGCGGGGGGAGATGTAGATGGGTAAGTATCTAGTGTTTTTTCTCCCATCCTGCGGTCTGATTGGTCTGTAGGCTCTCTGGACCAGCGGTGGATGCAAAAAGGCCGGGGAACGAGAAGGGGAAAGAGGGTATGGTAAAGGCGGGCGAGAAGGGGAAGGTGGGTGGGAAGCATTTGAGGCAACTGTCGACTGAGTCCTCGTATATACCCGGTGAGACGGAGGAAGATGGGATGTTGAGGCGGGAGTATGTCCTTGTGGGTGATACGAGGGCTGTCGAGGTTAGTCGGACTGTTGACGGTGCGTTCTTTCTTTTTTCTCTCGGATTCCTTGATCTTCAACTTTGCGGGGATGAATTGCAGAGATCAATGCGGAGCCGCGAAGACCGCTCTATGAGAGAAAGATGCCGCCTACGCCCGCACCTACAACGGACGACTATGCCCCGTTTGAAGGTGTCAACGGGACGTCCCCGACTGACAACTCCAGCCCTACCACCCCTTCCAACGCCACCCCTCACCCCATCACCAACCCCTCGCATACCTCGAACACGAACACACCAACCACAACTCCGACAGCACCAATAACGTTCCCACCACCACCACTTACGTCCCACCCGCCGCCCCCGCCACTCTCGTCGTCCCCGTCGAGTATCGCGTCCCGCGCGGCCTCGAACGCGCTTAATCGCGCGTTGAGTCTGGCGAGCAAGAAGCTGTTTGGGAGTCCAAGTCCAAGGGTGGGCGGGTCTCCGCCAACACAGGGTCAGATCGGGAGTGTGGCAAGCGAGAGTGCTCCGTCCTCGCCGCGCCGTGCGCCAAGTGGTTCCCTTTTTCCTGCGAGTACGAGCGGAGAGGGAAGCGAGGAGGGGAGGAAGAAGGATCCGTTGGAGGAGGAGATGCTGAAGGACCTCGAGGAGCTTGCGCAGAAGACGGATGTGTTGACGCGCTGGGCGGATGAGATGTATGAGTATGTTAAAGCTGTGCCGCAGAGTAAGGGTTTTCTTAATTCCTTTCCTTCTCCTTCTCCCTCCCTGGGGGACAGAACGAACATACGTATGGATGAGCTAGGTACTGACTGGCCATTTTTGTCAATAGAGCCCCTGTCGGACCCGACGAAGTTTGTCCCGCGCGAGGGCGAGGCCGACCGACACGCGAAGCGAAGGCAGCTGCAGGTGATAGAAGCGGAATATAATGCTGTGACATGCGTCGCGGTGTATATGCTACTCATGTCGTTTTCGCAGAAGGGGATTAATCGGCTGAGGAAGCACCAGGAGCATATGAAGATGAGGTATCCGGAGGGCGGCTGGGTGCTTAGTGAGGGGTTTGATGATGGTGCGTGTTGAATCTTGCTTCTTGCTATTCCCGATGGGGAATGTGAGCCTGTGAGGATGCGAACTGATGTATGAGTGTTACAGCGCTTGTGTGGTTCAAAGACCATTTTATCAAGTGTAACGATCGTGCGGCACTCGTGAAGACGTGGTTGCCTGTGCAATATGACGGGCCAAAGAGTTGGCTTGATCAGCTCGTCTATGACCGTGCGCTTGACCTTGTACGTCTTCTATTGTCCCTCCCTTGCCATCATGAGTGATCACTGATCAT
Organism: Termitomyces sp. T108; assembly: GCA_017657275.1. Taxonomy (NCBI): domain Eukaryota; kingdom Fungi; phylum Basidiomycota; class Agaricomycetes; order Agaricales; family Lyophyllaceae; genus Termitomyces; species Termitomyces sp. T108. The sequence goes on along the minus strand of JAGGAU010008767.1, from coordinate 5,120 downwards.
GTACAACAGAGTCGGACAGCAGCAAGGAAGGAGCTTCTGGATTCCGCGAATAGCCCCGATGAATGCGAGAAGTTGTATGAAGAGTCGTTGTGGTGCCTTTATGCGCTGCAGGACGATTTGTTGCAGGTCGGGAATCCGTTCATGGAGGAAGATCGGGAGACTATTGCCACTTGTCAGCATCCTTATTCTTCCTATTGTCTCGGCGCAAATGCATCGTGTTTATCTGATTGGATGTTTCACAGGGATTAAACGCACCAAGCTCCGCCTCGTTCGATGTCGTGCGCGGATGAATATGAACGATCGCGATCGAATAAATGATGCGAGGGCTGACCAGAACCTTGCGGATGTTGCGAGGATACCAGCGCCGTGGGATGTCAAACCTGTCCAAGATGCGAACAAGCCACGGACATCATAATGATTTATTCAATCGATCTCGTTTTTTCCCGCGTCTCTGGAATGTTTGTGGTTTATCTGGTTGTTTGTGGTACACCTTGTCACTGTCGTGATTTTTTGGCCTTCTTTTTGGTCAAGAAGGTATGCAGCCTGTTAGCCAAGCAGCCTGCCTCATGCATTTCTCTCCTCATTGTACTCATTTTCTTGCATATAAACCCGTATTCCCTATCTAATTAATCTATTGTAGCAATTTGACACTGGTTGTTTTAGCTGCCATGTACTATTTTTTACTCATTACAAATCGTCCTCGACGACATCTCCATTGTCTAATGATATATCATCTAGCTTTTCTTTTTCTTCTCTTTTGTATCAGTAGATTCTACTTTACTCTTGTTATATTTCATAGGAAAGGCATTGATTTTGTGTGCACATGCGCTTGGAGGTTTGTCTATTACAATTCTATGTATGGACTCGAGGGTTATTTTTGGTGGTGTATCCTCGACTTTAATCGGCTGAGACCATGGCCGTTCGAGTTACCTCGCGCCCAGAAAAATGAATTTCTCCCTCCAGATACGATGTTTCTGATGGTTGTAGAACACATTCCTTAAAGTGGCGATAGCTTGACTTGTCACGATACTGACGCAACTGAATGGACGCGCAGAAAATGATTATAGCCTATGTTCACTTCAAATGAGTTGGGCTTCAGAAATCGAAACCTTTGTTGAGGTCTTCTCGCAGAAGGTCTTTCATGCCTGGCGGGAGCAGAGGTTCCTTTCCATCTGAGGTGACGATGTATCCTTGGAACCACAAAGGATCGATTAAAAGATCGGCCATTCGATATACACAGAAAAACGTACTGAAGGGCATTTCTACGGACTCTTTGGAGTTGAAACAGATGGTTGGGAAATCCTGGTAACAAATCGATCCAAAACAGTATCGTTGTGAGAAAAGAGTTGAGGACATACAACGTAGGAAATCTTGTCGAGGGGAATCTTATCTTGGACAACTATCTTCGTAACTCCTAATGCTGTGTCCGTCGTCATTTGTACAGGACCCAAGTGACGTGTTGGAAATCCGATGACGCGGAGTTCTCCAGTCCGATCTCGGGGCGGGTCATCGCCTGTGAACAAGAATGCATTCAAGGTGGCCTGAAAAATGAGCCCGGGCTTGGGCAGCCTACCTAGGATCCCCTGGATAAATCTCAGTGAAATGACTTCGAGAGGGGGAAATCCCGACAAACCCCGAATAAGAACATGTCAAATCGTCCGTCACCGTCTTCCGGAGAGAGTGCTTTCTCTGCCTTAGGATCAAGTAGACAGACTCTGTCAAGAGTAATCCCTTGTGATTCCATGAGATCGAGAACGCCTTGCTCGTGACATGATGCCTCCGCCGTGTTAGTGGTTGATGACGAGAACGCGACCGAAAGCGAGTTGGCTGATGATTGGGACAGATGAGTGAAATGTACATGGGAATCCGGTCCTGCAAGGGTACGCATATGCTAGAAAAAGCCGAGGAAACTATAAAAGTAGCGGAGGGGAGAGATGTATTCGCGAACTGACCGAGTACTCTAGCTCAACCCATGGAGGAATTGATCTCGCTGTTAGCTCATCCTCTTCCATGTGTTCTAGCCCGACATTGGATTCATGAGCGACAATTTGATGAGGAACACGGTACCAATAACGTAGAAGAATCCCATGTTCAGGCGTTTTCAATGTGATGGTAAATGTTTGAAAGTGTCGCTGATAACTTGAAGATAGCGGTCAGATGCGATAAGATCCCGGATGAATATAATGCACATGGACTCTTAACTCTTGGAAATCTCTCAGCACTCGTAGAAAATTCAGCATATAACCTCCGAAGGTACCTCAGAGCAGTTGTCCTGGATCTCTGCTCGTATCGAATCGACAGAAATATTGAGTGGTGCCTCACGAGTACAAGGACACGGTCAAAAATGATACACATGCATGGTGAGAGCTATTTACATATGACTACCACTTCTTATGTAGAAGACTGCATTCATACGAGTTTTCATATACATATGTCGTCAGACCAATGCGTGACGCACTTTCTCAGATTCGACGATCGATGAAGTATCGAGTCGCTGGGCTTCGGTGTTAGCTTTGAATATCAACTTTCGAGTCTCCTCCGAACGGGGCGTTATTAAACAGGGGTGGGGAACCTTATGACTGAGAGAATTACCGTGAACAGTCTGGATCAAAGGATGGTTTGGGAACTGCATACCTTATTAGACCACTGGTATAAGAATCATCAACGTTAATCTCACTTCCTTGTGCATCTCTGGCTTTACTAATGTTGAAGGTAGCTAGAACAGACGAAATGAACAGCCAAACCTAGAATTTCGAGATCAATTCGTGACATTAGTACACAAATGGAACAATGGTTTACCGTCGAACTAGCCATATGACGACCGGGACAGATCCTTGTACGTCCTCGGTCAGCTTGACAACGGGAAAAATGATTTCAGCACACCGTCTACCAAACCCAAAAGTAATGATGTCGTCATCATTGTTAAGTCGTCCACTCTTGTTGAGAAACCTCTCGGGTTTAAACAAGTCAGGTTGAGGGTACCGGGACTCGTCGTGTGTCATAGACCTGGCAGAATCATGGTAAATTTCAGTCTGTCACAGAATATTTTGTCTAAGAGGCACCATATATTTGGTAACACTGTAGTCCCTGCACTCACAACATGAAAAAAGATCATCACAAACAAAGAATGCAATTTACCTTTCGGGATGTAATATCCATTATAAACATCATCCGCCGAGGTGGAATGTGGTAGTCCCAGAGGAGCGACGGGGCGCCATCTCATGACCTCTCGAAACACGGCCTCGACATACGGCAGGTTTGGTCGATCACTGAAGTCTGGTAATCTGTTACGACCCACGACATTGTCAATCTCGTCTTGAGCCTTTTTTTGAGCCTCAGGATTAACGAGCATTGCATAAATGTATGTTCGAGCTGCAGACACAGTCTGTGGAAAAGATTAACTACTTCAGGACAGACTTCGTAAATTCACAAACCGTGTCTGCTCCACCTGTTGGTAGAGGGAGTACTATGTCACCGGACACGAAGTTAATTATTCCAGGTCATACCTGAAAAAACAGTTGCCGTTACAGACTTGAAATCCGTTTCAGAAGTAAGGGTGCTGCTGTTATGTTTCATCAACCGTTGTGCCCAACTGGATAACACGATCCCGGCGGCCTTGAAAAATGGGGGCATTTGAATCAGCCTTTCTGGGGATATGCCTTGACAATCACTTACTATTTGATCTTTGACGTATTCGAAGGGCACTTCCAACACCTGGCTAGTGAGTACTCGAATTTTTGCGGCGGCGGCCTGAAACCCAGCACCAGGAAACCATGCTGGAATATGTCGGAGGATGGGAAATGTATTGACTAGCATAGCGCCCGGAATAATGTAGTCTGTGATCGCAGAAACAGCGCGTTCGGATATCGCGATAAGTCTTTCGACTTCGGACTTCGACATATTCTTATCATAAACTATAGCCATCACAATTTCTCCTACAAAACTGCATCCGAGTCAACTATTCAATCAAGACAAGTCAAGAAACAATTCAAAGTTCCTTACTTCCTGATATGCGCAACGAAATCATCCGGTGATATGAGAAATCGATAAAGGAGTTCGTGAACCTTGACCATTTGCACGGGTTCATGCATGGTTCGAGTCTGTTTCTTGTTGAATTCCTGTTGATATAAACGTCTATGTCGACGCCATTCATCTCCATAACCAATCAAGGCAGCATTGAACTTCCAGCCCGTCCTAAGGTTGGCAGAATCAATGAATGTAAGACGTAAACTCGAAGGAGCCTACATATCGATGATCGCTGTCTCAGGCCGATCAGAATAGACGCGGGATCGCTTCTCCAACAAAGCGCTTGCATCTTTTGCGTTGTTGAGGATGACTATATGTTGGTTATACACTCTGACATGGACTATATCCCCTAAAACATTTAATTAGCACATTGCCAATCAAATGTTGTCAACCTTAAACAGTACTTACCGTGTTCTTTTGCCCACTCTCCATATTTCAACCAAGGAAGAACTGTTGGGAGCTCTCTGGCGTTTCCTGAGATCAGACTCGGCCGAGGGCCGGGCGGATAAGGAGGGTGAAAGGATGCATATGATAAATGTATGAGCAGAAATATAACAGAAATCGTCAGGGAGAGGTATACGAGTGAAAGTAACAAGTCACCCATGTTCGGTTTGACTAGCGGAGCTCAGCTGCCATTTGCTCGTACTTATATACTAGTTCGTCATACTCTGGGAAAGACTGGGTTGCGTATCGGCATCTTGTGGGATTGAGGGGGATCTAGACATCGATCGTCATGTGTGCTGCTATTGCCCGGTCCACTCGCGCCAGGATGAATGGTCGCTTTAGACGCCACTTGAGCTGAATTGGGTAGATTTCACCGATACGGACTCGTGTGCGTGACAGTAACTGTTTAGACCAATCATCAATAGAAGTGTAAGACTGTTACAATCCAAAAAGAACAAAAAACTTCAATGCTGTTCCTCTGCCAGTTCACATTCATAACGCACAATGACACCTCTGTCGTATCGGATGCTCGTTAGGTACATATACAGGTCGCTGCATCAAAACACGATCGTGTTCTCACAGACTTCATGGTCGAAGCCGTCAGCGGCAGAGGATGGTGGGCAATTATGGCAAGTACAAAGAGTTCACTT
>JAGGAU010008766.1:0-10354 GCA_017657275.1 Termitomyces sp. T108 | reverse complement strand
GCAGCTTCATTTGGCATCAAGATTATCTGGTGTCTTGATTAGATTAAGTGCTATCTGATCATAAAGGGCTGAGGTCCCCAATCAGAAGCCTTGGAACCACAGGAGCATCAAGAAGCAGTCTCACAGGTACCAGCTCCACCCTGTCGCCTTTGTCTGATGTCTAGTGACTTCCACTCCTTGATGGTTTCAGGCCAAAATGGCAGCTCCTCATGTATTTGTCCACTTATGGTCTTTGGTAGCAGGGTCATCCAACTGGTGGACAGATGCTGTTAGTGACTCAGACAAATTTTCATGTTTCATCCCTTGCATCATACTTCTTGAAGTTCTTGACATATGCTGCTGGTAACTTCTTTTCCATTCTTAATGTACAAACTATAATATTTTCACTTACCTTATGTAGTTAGTGATGGCAACCTAGTGCTGTACTAAATGGTAGCACAAGGACAATAGACCCCCACTTGCTAAGCACCTCTATTCCCACAGACTCTCTAAGGTTGCCAGGTTACTAGCGCCTAATAACCACCAGCAGTCTAGCAGTCCCTGCAATGTTGCATGTTAGCGCCTATATTGCCAACAGTACCACCAGGTACATTACCGCCTCCCATCACCAGGAGTCAAGTGCCTGCACCTATGGCAGGATTTCAATTTAGCAGCTAGATTGCTAAGTATTTCCTTACATCCTTTCAAACTTACCAAACTTTTAGCCGCCACAAGTAGCTGGGACCCTGCCCGGGACTCTCACACTTTTTAGCGCATGCCCAATGCTACTCCACAGAAGGCACTAAGTGTCAGTAACCTCATACAGTCACTAGCAACTTTTGGAGTCATCAACAATGAGCGCCTTGAGCACCTCAAGTTATATGGTACTCTAGCTGTGGTTCCTCAATGGGATGGATAGAGAGAAATCAATGAGGAGGATCACTACCACCTCATGTTCAAGCACAATGAAGAGAGCGCTGCTGGTATTTTCCCTGAGGCTGTTGGCCTCTATTACTATATTGGCATGAACCCAAATGTGGGTCAACTCTGGAAACAAACACTGGTGCATGGTACAATGCCTTCCATTGGGGCTGTGACTAACATTGCACTAACCAATTGTGAAATAGTAGATGCGACTGCTGCAGGGGGTTCAACAAACCCACCAAGAATGGAACCAGAGTCATCCTCCTCCATGATTAACATCACATCCAAGGAGGGCATGAAGGAGACAGCCATGGGTGGATTGTTGACAGGCAACAAAATGGTCTGAATGCCCTTCTTTCAATTTTATTATACTTAGGTAACATCAAGTTTTAAACTCAAGAAATGTTACTGACAATCTGCATGCTGTACAGCACATAGTCAGACCATTTTTATTTTGTTTTATATGTAGATACTGTAATATATGGCATCATTAGATGCCATGTTGAGCTACATCATGCACTGAGGGTGCCTGTAAGCACTGAGCTGCTGTTGGCCTGATCAAAGGCACCCAAATGGGAAGAACTAGTCTCACTCAAGCACTTTACTTGCTCATGTATGTCACACTCATTGCGGTCCGCAATGTACTTTAATCTGGAGCAATTAAGCTCATACTCTTGACTTGCAGATCCTCCTGGGATTGCAACCATGGCCAAAGGTTGGCTGGACACAACTGATTTAGACCATGCAATGGTCTAAATGGGGGGTGTGTAACCTGTAAGGTTATCATTGTATAGTTCTTGCGCTAGTAGCGCATATTGTACCTTAAATTCGAACATGATGCATGCTGTTGATGCACATCTGTAGATTACATAAGATTGACATCTTGTATTTTCACCATCATAGCTAGTCAATCCAATATTGCGGTCTGATTCAGCTGCTGTGTGATATGCAAGATTGTTCTATCTGTAGTCAATGGCTACAATAGCTCATTATGGAAAGATTATCTCCATGAGGAGGGCCTTATATTTGATCCTACTGTGTCTTATTCATCTGCATCAAATGGCACTGTCAAAAGATCAACTGAGGTCACTACAGGGGCAGGCTATGCAATGCTCGTAGATTCAGAATAACATCTTGAATGGTGGACTAAAGCCTGGAATTTTGCTGACTATATTGAAAATTGATTGCCATCATCATGCTACCCAGGGATAATCTCTGAAGAAAAATGGACTGGAGAAAGACAAGATGTTGACCACATCTGTGTATGGGGATCAATTGTGTATGCTCATATCCCAAAGGAGCAACATGAAGGGAAACTTGGGAACCAAGCAATAAAAGGATGGTTAATTGGAATAAAGGGTCAAGGAACTTACTGCATATTAATCCTGGAGATGGGGGTAATCTTGTGATCTTGTGACATGAAATTTGAAGAAGGACACAGCCATTGTTCCATAACAGTGATAACAGACAACTTGTCTGGAGACAATAGAAAAAACCAATGCTGGAACCAAGACCACTACAAACAATGATGTCCTCCTGACAGATGAATTGAACCTGACACAACCTGAAACCCCAAAAACACATACCAATGGGGGCAACATCTGACTCTGTCTAAACTTGATGAAAAAGGAGCTGTCAAGCATGTACAAAATCACCGATCTAGGGACACCAAATAGAGTCCTCAGAATCTCACTAATTGCCAACAAAAAGACTAGCAACATTACAATCCACCAGCAGCAACTAATAGACAAAGCACTGACTCATTTCAGGATGCAAGATGCTAACCCAAAACATACTCCACTTCCACCAAACATAAAGGTCATTGACTTACAGCCAAAGCCAATCCTGCATAAGGATGCTTATTTTATGCAGGATAAACTATATTGCAAGTCACTTGGTACCCTTAATCACATTGCAAATGGTACCTGCCCTGCTATTGCCTTTGCCATAATGGTCCTAATACAATATGCAGAGGACCCTCAACCAGTCCATTGGCACCTTGTTCAGCATGTATTAGCATACCTCAAGGCCACTGGAGCTTGGCTTGTCAGGTTCCGCTGACCACAGGGGCTCAGACCACTGGGCAAATCCTTACTTGGCGCGCACAAAGTCTACACGCACAACCGAAGGGCGGGCGCGGCAGTATGGATTGGGACTGAAGGGCGAGGGTGAGGGCAGAGGGGCCGAGACTGGTCCAGGAGACTGTTGAGGGAACTCTGGGGTCCAGGGACAAGCTCCGGGGCTTGGTGTAAGTCCTGGAAGTGAGTGCAAGGAGGGTTGGGGTTTAGGCATGGGACTCGTTAAGTCCTGGGGCTGGAGAAGGACGGGGGGAGGGCAAAAGAGTCGAGACTTGAGGAGAGAAGAGACGAGAGGCGAGACGGAGAAGAGAGAAGGAGGAAAACGGAGAGAAACTTAGAGAGATAGACTGAAGGGGAACTTAGAGAGAGAGAGAGACCAGAGCTGGAAAGCAATAGATTGAGACGAGGCAAGACGAGTGATAAGATAGGAAGAAACAAGTTGAGTCGAGTATGAGATATAGAAGAAACAGAGATGTGATGGAACGATAACTGGGCAAACTAGAGACTGGGATGGGCAATATCAACACTATCGTACCAGATACTACACTATGGCTTATATACGAGGGGCAGGCGTGCTCCGGGGCTCAGGCCCAGGCTCCGTGGCGAGTCGCGGGGCAGGGATCCTTGCTGGAGCCCGGGGTTTGTGCAAGGCGTATCGGGGCTCTTGCTGAAGCCTGGGGACCGTGCAAGGGCGTTGCGGATGTCGGTGGCGTAAAGGAAACTCACAAAGGAGAGACCTTGCTTTGGGAGCATGGGACGTATAGACAATGCGGGGAGGCAAGGAGTTGACTGAAGAGGAGGCATAGGGCATGGGGCTTGGGCCAGGTGATGCGTGCCATGATGCGTGATGGCTGCCCAATTGGGAAGGGAGGGCATCGGGGTTTGCCGGGGTCAGGCCAGGTGGTGGCGTCGATGGCCAGGGATTGCCAGGTGAGCGCTGATGGTGGCGGATCAGCCGGGGATTGCCGGGGCGGGCGCTGACAGTGGCATGGGCATCCGGGGTTTGCCGGGGTTGGCGCTGATGTGGCGTGTATGGGCGGTGATGGCCATTGATGGTCGTTGATATGCTGATGGCCGCTGGAGAGTACCGGTCTGGGCCAGGGTTTATGGGGCTGTCCTGGTGAGTTTGAGGGTACCGGGGCCGGGGCTGGACATCGGTGGTGGTTGGCGGTCTACCGGCAGTGATGGCGGATCATGACATGGCTATTACATACCAAAAGAGTGAAGATCTAAAACCAATTGGCTTCTCAGACTCATTGGACATGGATGACCTAGACTCAAGAAAATCATCAGCAGGCTACATCTTCATGATGACAGGAGGACCTGTGAGCTGGAAGGTCAAGACTCAAGAATGGGTCAGTACATCAATGGGCCAAGCTAAATATATTGGACCTTTTGAAGCTGGGAAATAAGTGATGTGGATGTACTTCTGGCTTGCTGAGGTTGATATTTGAGTGGATTGACCACTCCATATTGTATGTGACAGCAACACTGCTATAGCAATATCCAAGAATAGCAGCAGTCACAGTAAAGTTAAACACCTTGACATCAAGGTCCATTGGATCTGTGAAGCTGTGGTGTACAAGGATATCCTACTTCATCAGAAGAAAATATTGCAGACTTATTTACTAAGGCTCTCTCTTGCCCTCTATTAGAAAGGCTTATTGTTGATATGGGTATGGTTCAATTGAATTGTTTGTGTTTACTACTGCATGCAAAAATTGATGAGGCTATGAGTTCAGGGGGAGTATTGAGGTTTTTGGAACTCTATCTATTTTGTCATTATTTTCATTCTTGTCCATATCACTAATACTTGAAATTTTCTTTGGCTATTCTGCCCTGTTTACACCTCAGTTGTTCTACCACTACATTGGTTTACATCTGAGGTGTGTATATTCTTATTATCATATTGAAACCCCATTCATTCTTATATATTACTCTACAGTATTCAACTTACATCTACTTACAACAGGTAGAGTATTCATTCACTTGTTCTACCACTACATTGGTTTACATCTGAGTATTTGACTTACAAATGTCTACCTACAACAAAATCGCTGTGTGTGCCAGGGTGGAGTTGGTCAAGGAGAGTGGTGAGAATGGAGAGTGTGACTGGCTGGATGGGGCAATGGTCCCACTTGCTATAATAATGATTGATACCTCATATGAGGCATTGTATGAGAGGACACTCAGTGGTGGAAGAAAAGATGTTTGTGTCAATGGGGAGGGAGTGTATTGCTGAAAGGTAGACCTTAATCATTTTAGGCTGAACTTGGCTGTCAAGGCTTGCAACCCATGAAAGCACAGAAGCAGGCAAGATGTACCCATCTGGGTTGTATACATTGTGGAGTTGAATATGGAGGATGAACTGGCATTGTCTTGTGGAGTAGGTTCATCAAGTTTGGCAGTGAGGCCATGTCAAAGGTAAAAAGTGACAATTTGGGGGTGGTGACAATTCTGCTGATACCACTAAGCTGAAGGTGTTTTGAGCTTGGTTTCTGGTTAAGCTAAGAGGTGATTGAGAACATGCATGTAAAGGAAAATTGTGAGATCACATCAGCAATTGAATTCTTAGAGGAAGAGGGTGGCTGCATATTCCAAATTGTATTCTAGACTGCATTGTTGTTGACATGGAAAACAATGTGATATACTACTGTGTATATTTCCTTTATCTGGATGTGCTCCTCTCACAGGCAATGTGGGCAGCATGCAGTGAACCAATCATTATCTAGGTGTCTGCCAAGGCCTTTGGCAGTGCTGGTGTCTGTGAATACATTGAGGGTGAGACATGAGGGGGATAGTAGCCATATACCATTCCATGTTGGCACAATGTCATTCCATCATTTGATGTCTTGTTAAGCCAAACAAGGGATATGTTGTGTAGTGAGCAGTGATGGAGAGAATTTGGTTGTGAAATCATACAGGCTACAAATGAATGCACAGGCTGCTGGAATAGCTTGTGAGATAAACTGGAGGAAACCTATGAGTTTATCCAGCTCCTGGCATGTGCATTGGCAGTGGCAAATCCATGAGGAAGTGAGGTCATGCAAGTAAGCCAGTTTATCCATGGGAAGACATGCTTCTATCATGCTTGAGTTGAGTTCCAGCCCAAGGAACTCAATCAACATGCCTGGACCCACAATCTTTGGTGACTGGAAGGTCAATCCAAGTTGATTGCTAAGATTTAGGGTCCATGTGAGCAACTTTTTGATGAGCAAGTGAGCAATGTGGGGGAATATGGTCAAGAAATTGTCAACATAATGGCAAATCCAAGCCAGAATATTGTGCTGAAGAATCCAGTGCAAAGCCTCTACAAACAGATGCAGATTTGAGGTCAAGTTTGAGCATAAAAGAGCCTAGCACTAATGTAACAAGGTCTTGTATGGCCTGCTCAACCATATCATACAAATGTAAGACTTTGACTTGCGACTCGCAACACAACTCAATAGCACTGAGAACGTTAAATGTATTATGATAAGTAATAGGTAATTACAACATGTTACACTCCTGAGAATGTTAAATGGACTATGTTAAGGAAGTTACTAGGAATACTGACTATGAGTATTGAGGCATGGTCACGTGTACCATGACACCCACCCCCAACTTGTAAGGAAGAGGGAAAGAAAAAAAAGGTTGATGGCGCTAACTGCACTTCTTCTTGCCACGTCGACTCTTTCCCCTGGCTTTCTTGTTGTCCCTAAACTCTTAAATCACCTCCAACATGTGCATCATGTTGTATTCCTTTAGCCATTTGTCCTTGCTCTCATCAAAGCCTTTCCACCACACCAGAAACTCCAAAACCCTACCCCGTGTCTTCCACTCCTGTAATATCCTTTTAATTTCAACCTCATCCCCTGTCTCCATCTGCACTGGGGGTGGAGGCTCCTGCTTCTGACCAAGGATGGTGTCCTCCCATGTAGGGATCAAACAGGAGACATGGAAAACGTCATGGATTGCCCATCTGTCTGGGAGGGCCAACCAATACACCATGTCTAAGATCTTCTGAGCCACAGGGAAGGGACCAAATCTTTTGAAATCAAGTTTGTGGTTTGGTTGATCCGACTGCAGGTCCACCTGTTCCAAGAAAACCCTATTCCCCACCATGTAAACTGGGGACTTGTCAACCCACGCGTCGTGGAAACGCTTCATCCACGCTGCTGCCAATTCCAGTAACTCCTTCAGCTCATCCTGCACCTTGCAAATCTTATCCAGCCACTTGTCTGCCTTAGGAACAATTTGAGAATTCACCAGGTCCACTGAGAACGTCAGATTATAAGCATACTCCGCATAGAACAGTGACATACCCATTGCTGTGCTCACATGATTATTGTATGCGAACTCTACAAAAGGTAACCAATCCATCCAGTTGTCTTGGTAGTAGTCAATAAATGCCTGCAAGTAGACCTCAAGTTCCTGGTCGAGCCTCTCAGTCTGCCCATCAGTCTGAGGGTGGTGTGCCATCGACAAAGCTGGTCTGATACCCAACTGTTCCTACATCCTCTTAGCATGACACGCCACAAATTGCAGCCCTCAATCCGAGATAATTTTCCTCGATGTGCCATGTAGACACCAAACACACTCCATGAAGTTATTGCACATTGCTGCTGCATTGTCTGTTGCGTGTGCTCCCAAGAATTGTGCCCGCTTTGTCACTTTATTGCACACCACCTGTATCATATCGTAGCCCCTCAATGGTGGTAGAGGCCCTATGTAGTCCATCGACATGTGTTGCCATGGGCCATCCAGGACCTCCAGTGGTTGCAGTGGACCGTAAGGCTTCTGCCGCTGTGGCTTAATGCGCTGACACATTTTACAGCCATCCACATAACGGCACACAAATTCAGACATGTGCAGCCAGTAATAATTCCGCACCACCAAAGCCAATGTGTTTGCGCAACCCAGGTGACCTGCCGGAATTGAGTCATGGTACAACTGCAAGACCTTGCGCTTGATCTTGGCGTCATTGGGCACATAGACAAGGCCCCAAAAACAGATGAGCCCATCCTCCACTGTAAAGTCACATAGCTGCAATTTCATGAGTGCTGGAGCCTGTGTCAGTTCCAGCAGAGATGCCAGCCTTGCATCATTTGGGATCATATCCCTGATCTCACACAAGATATTACCATCTGCCAGAATTATCTGCGCCGCCGCCACCCTCTCCACAACCATTGACTGCCCACAGTTCTCCAACTGCACCACCACACCACGCTTTGCCACTCTTTCCTTGGTCAGCACTGTTGATGCCTTGTTGTCCCATGCATCCTGCGGCGGTTCATGATCTGGCCACTGTGACAGGCCATCTGGACCTGCGCTAAGTCGACCAGGTCTGTGGTGAATGACAAAAGCAAAATGATTTAGGAACAGGCTCCACCTCACTTGTCACCAGCTCAGGTCCCTGGCTGTCATGAAAAAATTACAGGTTATGGTGGTCCGGAAATATCTCCACCATGAATGGACTGCCCTCTAGGTAAGGCTGCCACACCTCAAAAGCTTGCACCACTGACAACAACTCCTTATCATGCACATTGTAATTGCGCTCTGCTGGCTGCATAGCCTTGGAGAAAAATGCAACTGGCCGCCACTCTCCATCCTGTGCCTTCTGCAACAGCACCATGCTGACTGCAAAATCTGACGCATCTGTCTCCACTTGAAACTGCACATCCATGTTGGGCATCATAAGCACTGGTGCTTGCGCAAACATTGCCCTCAGACTATCAAAAGCTGTCTGTTCCTCCACTCCCCCTTGCCATGCATGATCCTTTGCCTTCAGCCTCTCCAGTGGTCTCAAAATCAACGTGTAGTCTGCCATGAACCATTGATAGAAATTGCAGAATCCCAGGAATTGGTTCACCTGGCACAGGTTTTGCGGCACTGGCCAATCTGTGATGCCACTAACCTTCACGGGGTCCATACCAACATGCCCAGGTGAAATCCTCAGCCCCAGGTAATCCACCTCTGTCGTCCAAAATCTGCACTTTTCTGGCTTTTGGAATAAATCGGCCTCTCAGGTGGTGCAAAACTTCCCAAATGTGAGTTCTATGTTGCACACAATCCTCAGAAAAGATAATGATATCATCCAGGTACAAAACAACATAAACGTCGACCAAGTCATGAAACAAGTCATTAACCATGTGCTGGAATGCCGCCGGTGCATTTCTAAGCCCAAACTGCATGACCAAAAACTCAAACTGACCGTAATGTGTCCGAAACAAGGTCTTCCATTTGTTGCCTTCATGGATCTGTACGTTGTAATACCCCCAATGCATGTCCAACGTCGTGAAAACCTTTGCTGCTTTCAAGTGATCCAACAATTCATTTGTCAATGGAATAGGGTACATGTCTGGCTTCATCACTGCATTCATTGCCCTGAAGTCAATCACTAGATGGAGATCCCCATCCTTTTTTTCTACAAAGAAAACTGGAGCCCCACATGGTGCATTAGACTGTTGAATGTACCCCTTTGCCAGGTTCTCATCAATGAAGTCCTGCAGTGTCTTCAGTTCTGCCAGCACCAGCTGGTAAAGCTTACCTGGTGGTGGCACATCCACACCCTCCAATAACTCAATACCCAAGTCAAACTTTGTGTGCACTGGCAGCTGCTCTGAACGTTGTTTGTCAAACACATCAAGAAATTTGTGAAACTGCCCTGGCACTAACTCCTCCACCTTCTGCTCCCCACCACCCTTCCTCTTTGCCTTCCTCTCTGCCAGTTCCTGTGAAAAACTCTGCCCCGCCGCTCCCTGCTCTGTCTCCAAGTATGGTCTCACACACCCCCACCTTGACTCCATATCCCACCTCTGTTCCAAGAAAACTGGGCCCCCACCACTCATCTGTACTCCTGCCTCCACACGCTCCATCGCCTTGTCAATACACCCCTTTGCAATCCGCACTGCCTGCTCCCACTGTACCTGCCAAAAATGCGCCACTCTGGTCTGTGCCCTCTTTAACTCATAAAATTCCTAAACCGGTAACTAGCAGCAGCACTGTGCACATGTCGGCAACAAACATGCAGCCTTGCATGCAAACACCTGGACTGTCAGTAGTTGACCAGATCCTGCATCCTCTGACCCTGCCGCTGCTGACATCAAGTCCTGCAAACATGAGGCGACACAGTGGACCGAGGCAAAATCAATGGTTGACCTGGCCCAGTCGATAGACGGGCTGTGACGCCACAGCCAGTTAACTGTCAGGGGACTCCTCATTCCCTTCCTTTTTCACTCTTTATTCCTTCATTCTCCTTTCATTCATTTCTTTATTTCTTCTGTCATTCTTTTACTTTACTGCTTCTACCTCTTCAATGCTATCTGTTGGTACTACTTTCAGCCTCTGAGGTGCTCTGGGTCTTCAGCTATCATCCAGACAAGTATGGCCCC
>JAGGAU010008765.1:0-10384 GCA_017657275.1 Termitomyces sp. T108 | reverse complement strand
TCCAAAACTCCGGATTTGTCCTGTCTTGCAATTTTCGAGTTTTTTAAGGTTTTGTTGTCCTGTACAGTTGTTTCTCATGCTTTTGAAGCCTCAGAAGCGTCCATCCTGGCATAGGGAATCCCTAGACTTGTTCTCTTTGGATCTCCCTCTGCCAGGTGAGTAGTTATTATGATATTGTTGGTATATACTTTAATATACTTTGGATCTCCCTCTGCCAGTTGTGTGACTGAGCCATAGCCTCCAGAGGTCGCCCTTACAAACAGCCTCAAATCCCCTGTCAACTTCCTAGTAACCCAGCTCCACAAATCCACCCCCATTGTCCTGGGACTGCCATGGCTCCGCAACATCAATCCAGACATCAACTGGGCCACACTCACAATGACATTTGACACCCCTGAAACTACCCTTGCAGCCGTCTGCCTTCAAATACCCTCCTCCCCCGACGACACTGAACCCCAGAGTCACATGAGGACCCCAGAACCCTGACTGTTGACACCTCCAGCCACCCAGCCCCTCTACCTGCCAAATATCCCCTGCAGCAAGTACAAGGGACCCCAGTATCCTACTCAAAACCCATGGACCACCCCAACACTTCCCTCGGACAACCCCCTTCCACCACCCACTGATCCCAGCAACCTCAACATCAAAATCATTGGCGCTGTACCCTTTGCCCATTTTCTCCAGGAGGACGCACAAGCTTTCCAACTCCATATCACCCCCATGCTACCAGAGGAACACCTAAGTCCAAAATCTAGCCCCCCAGAGCAGAGGACAGAGGAGGAGATCCTGCGTGAAGTAATTCCCCCTGAGTACCACAAGTTTGCTGATGTGTTCTCCAAGGGCAGCATGACAGAACTACCTCCCCATCAAACCTATGACCACAAAATTGACCTCAGGAAGGAACCGCACCCCCTTTCAATAAAATCTACAACATGTCCAAAATCGAGTTGCACACCCTCAAAAACCACCTCAACAAAATGCTTGGTAAAGGCTTCATATGACCCTCAATCTCCACTGCAGGTGCCCTGGTACTATTTGTCAAGAAGAAGGACAGCTCCCTCCACCTTTGTGTCGACTACTGGGGTCTCAACAAGGTCACCAAGAAAAACTAGTACCCCCTTCCTCTCATCAGAGACCTTGTTGACCAACTCCGGAGCGCCAAAGTCTACACCAAACTTGACCTCTGCTCAGGCTACAACAACATTTGAATTGCCCTGGGACACAAGTGGAAGATATATCTTCCACAACATGAGCAACATCTTTGTTATTATGTATCTGGACAACATCCTCATCTACTCAAATTCCCTTGAAGAACACCAGGACCACGTCCACCACATCCTAGCCCAACTCTGGGAGCACCACCTTCTTGCAAAACCTGAAAAGTGCTCTTTCCACACCACCAAAGTTGAGTACCTTGGCATCATTGTGTTCCTGGATGGAGTTTGAATGGATCCCTCAAAGGTGGACGCCATCCTTAACTGGCCTCTCCCCCAGAATGTCAAAGAATTACAATCATTCCTGGGCTTTGCTAACTTCTACCAGAGATTCATAGATTACTACTCTGGTATAATGAAGCCCCTTAACCACCTCACTTGGAAAGAAACCTCCTGGACCTGGGACAGTAAGTGTCAAAGTGTCTTTGAACTCCTCAAGAAAGCCTTCACTGCTGCCCCGGTATTGCAACACTTTGACCCGGAGCTCCCCATCGTGTTAGAATGTGACGCCTCTGACTATGCCATTGCCGGCATACTCTCCCAGATAGACCCCAGTGACAACAACACCCTCCAACCCATCACCTTCTACACACGCTCAATGATTGATGCCAAACTCAACTACGACATCTACAACAAGGAACTCCTCGCCATTGTCAAAGCCTTCAAGCAGTGGCATGCCTATCTCAAAGGAGCCAAGCACCGGATTCAAGTCTATTAAGACCACAATAACCTCCAGTATTTCACCACAACCAAGCAACTTAGTCGCCAACAAGCCTGCTGGTTGGAAATCCTCTCTGAATATGACTTCACCATCCACTACCGCCTGGGACAACTTGGAGCAAAGCTCGATGTCCTCACCCAGAGACCAGATGTCTACCCCAAAAAGACCTTCAAGACAGAGCGCAATGTGTTCAACCACCAAGTGGTAATTCCACCTGAACACTTGAACACTGTGCTAATCATGAATGAGGAAGGGATTCTGAGACAGATTTGCCAGGCACCCTGTGACCCCTATTTCGAGCAACATGACTCCCAGAGCCTCAACCTTGACGACCCCCCCCAACAACTCCTTCACCCTCTCTGATGATCAGCGCCTCCTTCTCTGAAATGGTTGTATTTACACCCCTGACCATGCCAAGATTTGTCTTGACATCCTCTGGCAGCACCACAACCACAAGCTCCGGGGCCACTCAGGCATATGCAAGACCCTCCAGCTCATCTCCTGGACTTACTTCTGGCCCAGCATGAAGAAGGACATCATGCAATACATACAATCTTGCAAAGCCTGCCTCTGGGCCAAGGTACCACAACACCAGCCCTATGGACTCCTCAAACCTTTGCCCATGGGATGATGCCCCTAGTCCTCCATCTCCCTGGATCATATCATTGAACTCCCAGAGTCCAAAGGGTTCAATGCTATTCTAGTCGTGGTATGTAGGCTGACCAAACAGGCAATCTTCCTGCCCTGCCAAACAACTGACTCAGCCCCAGAATTTGCCAAGATGTTCCTTGAGCACGTCTTCGCCAAGCATGGACTTCTGGATGACATTGTCTCCGGTTGCAGCCCCCTCTTTGTCTCCAAGTTCTGGGACTTCCCTCTGCAAAGCGCTTGACGTCAAAGTCCAACTCTCAACCACCTACCACCCGGAGACCGATAGGCAAACAGAATGAGTGAACCAGACCCTCAAGCAGTACCTCTGCCTCTACATTAACTACCTGCAAAATGACTGGCATGCAGAGCTACCCCTCGCTGTGTTTGCTTATAATAATACTCCTCATTCTGCTACCAGAGTCTCACCATTCTTTGCCAACAAGGGCTACCACCCCAGGCTCACCTTCTCCCTCCAGGACATCCCCTCTCATGTTGCCCACAAAGTTGCTCAGGACCTCTGGAGCCTCCATCAATTCCTCTGCAAAGAAATTGACATTGCCAACAAAGCCTACCCCAAACAAGCCGATTCCAAGCAAGAGGATACCCCCAACTAGACCCCCAAGACCCAAGTATGGCTTGATCAACAAAATCTATGCATCCAACGCCCCTCCTTGAAGCTCAATCACAAATAATTTGGCCCCTTCAAGGTCCTCCGGAACATTTCCTTGCATGCCTACAAACTTGACCTACCCCCAGGGATGAGAGGCCTCCACCGGGTGTTCCACATCTGACTCAAGCACCACGCCCCCAACCCCTTCCCTGGGCAATGCCTGGAGCACCCGCCGCCCCTAGAAGTAGAGGATGAGTACCAGTATGAAGTCAACCACATCATCGACTCCCAGTTGATATGCAGCCGCCCCCACTACCTCGTGTGCTGGAAGGGCTACAACCTTGAAGACAACACCTGGGAACTCCAGTGCAACCGCAACAACACCCTTGACAAACTTTGGGAGTTCTACCAGTGACACCCTGACAAACCCTGGGACCCCCAGGACTAGATTACACAGATGGCCACTAAGGGCATAACCGCTGCCTCTGGATTCATTAGGGATTCAACTCCCACCAAGACCCCTACGTCCCCCCTTTTCTACTCTCACCAAAAAGCACTTACTCTCGGGACACAGGACCAGGAATGTACAATTGACAATACAGAAATCTACATAGCAAGAGACAAGATTGAGCAAGGAAAAGACCATTGAGACGCCCGCCCAGTTCAAGAAGACCCCCTACAACCCCCACTCCCCTCAGCCCTCGACTGCCTCCCCTGATCCCCTCTGGCCCAAACTTGTACTCCAGCAACTCCCAGGCTACCTGTAGCAGCTCCTTGATGGTGGGAGGGTTTCGGAGCCCATCCATGAATATCTCCAACCACGACCCCACCTTGACAACAAGCCAGTGCCAGTGACCCCCCATCAGTCTCACCAGCCTCCCAACCCCATGTGCCACCCCTGCTAGGACCATCTGCCCTGCCAGCTCCTCGGCCACGAAAGAGACCCCCAACAAAACCCCATCCAGGAGTAAGCAATGCTCCCAGGCCCAAACTAGGAAAGGTAAAGTCAGATAGAGAACAAAGGGAACTCTGGGGCACTCATGTAGGATCTCGGCCCTCGCTCAAGCCAACTCTCCCAACAACCACTCCTGGTGATGGCCCTCCATCTCCAAGTCCTGCAACACACACGCCAATCGACTCACCTCCTCCACTGAAGGCACGTCAGGCAACCACGTGACCAACCCCGCTCCCTGCACCAGGTTACCCTGCAGGTGCTCGACCTCATTGATTAAAGCCTCCTGCCGGGCCATGCCATTGTCCCTCTCCCACAACATCTCCTCCACCACCCTCTTCAGAGTCTTGTGCTCCCCCCATACCCACCCCAACTCTGCCTGACTCTTGCCCAGCTGCGCCTTGAGGCTGTCAGGTCCCGCTGACCACAGGGGCTCAGACCACTGGGCAAATCCTTACTTGGCGCACACAAAGTCTACACACACACCAGGATTGGTGGACATGACATAAGAACTGGGGTTAAGGGAGAAAGGGGGAGTACAGAGGGACTGAGACTAGTCCAGGGAGCTGTCAAGGGAGCTCTGGGGTCCGGGAGCGAGCTCCAGGGCTGATAATCAGTTCTGGGGAAGCAAGTGCAGGGGGGCCGGGGTTCAAACGTGGGACTCGTTAAGTCCCAGGGCTGGAGTCAAAGTAGAAAAGGCAGGGGGGTGGACAAGTGAGTTGGAGACTGAGAAGGGAATAGAGACCAAGAGAGAGAGAGGAGGAGGGAAAGGGAAAGAGAGGGGAAAACAGAGACAGAGACTTAGAGAGAGAGGAGAAGGAAAACAAATAGATTGAGACGAGGACGAGACAAGTAATACAGAACAGAGAGATAAGCAAGTCGAGTACGAGATAATAGAAAAAATAGAGATGAGGTGGACAAGATTGATGGAAATGAGATGAGAACTGGACTAGAAACTGGGGAACTTAGGCAATATCAACACTACTGTACCAGGTGCTACACTACAGCTTAAATACGAGGGAAGTGGGCATGCTCCAGGGCTTACGTCCAGGTTCCGTGGTGAGTCACGGTGCAGGGATTCTTGCTGGAGCCTGGGGTTTGTGCAAGGTGCAGTACGGGAGTGCTGAAACTCTTGCTGAAGCCTGGGGACCATGCAAAGATGCTGCGGGTGTTGACGTTGGTTGAGTGGTGTAAAGGAAAACTCACAAAGCAGGGGTCTTGCTTTGGGAGCGCAGGGAGGCATGGAATGTGTGGGGAGGCGAGGAGTCAACCAAGGTGGATGTGCGGGGCATGGGATTTGGGCCAGGGTGATGTGTTGATGTGAGACATGTGAGGGTTACCTAGTTAGGGTGAGGAGGGTGCTAGGAATTGCCAGGGCCAGCGCTGATATGGCAATGATGGACCAGGGATTGCTGGAGTCAGCACTGATAGTGGCATGGGCAGCCAGGGGTTGCCGGGGCTGGCACTGATGTGGCATGTGTGGGCAGTGATGGATACTGATGGCCGCTGATGGTGTCATGGCGCCGGTGATGGCCAGTCTGCTAGTGGTCCAGGCCCAGGGCTTTGTGGAGCTGGCCTGGTGGGTTGAGGTATTGGGGCTGGGGTTGGGTACTGGCAGTGGATGGTGAAGTGGCCAGCAGTGGTGGCGGGTTGTGACAGAGGCCTGCAACACGCTTGCCCTGGACCTTTGCCGCCTGCTGCAACCCCTCCACCTTCTGCCACAACCCTGTTTATGTATCCTCCAACTCCTGCAATCGCACCACGCTTGAGGAACCCCCTGTGAGAAGACGTCCTAACCGAGGAGAAAACACATGAGGCCCAGGGGCCCTGCAAGAGGAGAATGGGCCCGGTGCTTACCCCCTTGAGGGGCCTGGAGCACAGGGCTCACCTTGCGTTTCCCCTTGTCCCCCAGGGCTGCGGTGACTACTGGGGCCACCGAACCCCCCAAAACCTCTTCCTGCGACTCCGCCAGCTCCACCACACATGCCCTTGTCCCCTCACTCATCTGACCCCACACCCACAACAAATCCCACCCCTGCTCCAACAACACACAACGTGCCTGCCAGAGTCACGGCACCAAGCATTTCTCGTGATTTGCATGACATGCATTGCACATCAACAAATCATGCCATGACTTCTCCTGGGGGGGCTGAAAGATGCAAGGCACGCCCCAATGCATGCAATGGGAGCACTAAAGACGTCAACTGGGCTGCAAAAGAGACCCCAGAACCACCTACTGGACTATTTGCCTGGCACCACTCATACTTTGGAGGACCCTGGGGCCTCCGCAATGCCTCCACCACTGACTCCAGCATCACCTTGACCCTGGCCAATCTCGAGGCCTGCAGAACCACTGTGATTTGCCCTGGGGCCAGGAGGACACGCACTTTGGATGACAACAAGGGGCCCCAATGCAATGGCTCTCTTGCCCACCCAGAACCCTGGAGCCTACTAGGCCTGGCAACTGGACCCACTCCCTCAACGTGACCCCCTGACCCTATGACAGCAGCTCAGTAGACACCCTGGAAGAGGCAATCCCGCAACTTACCCATGACCCTCTCCACCTGGCGCATGTCCTGGCTATGCTCATACTCCTGGAAACGTTCCATGTACACAGCCCAAGAGGCCACTTGATTATTATTGTTCAAGGGAGGGGTAGAAGAACAAGAAGGGACAGAGGGAGCTGACAACATGAGGAAACAAATTGAGTGAAATTTTTTTTTCCTCTTTCTTTTATTGTGGGCCCAGGGCTTTTGGACTGCCAGCAAAGCTTCTCTTCACATGACATTGGAACTTCTAGATCACCCATCAGAATGTCTCTTCCCATGCAGAAGCATGCACAGCCACATGCTATCAGCGCTTTGAGGGTCTCAATGCTAGAGGGGGGGTGATGTCACAACCCACTCCTGGAGCTCACCCTACCACCCCAGGACAACACCAGCCACCCCGCCAACGCCATCATAATGCTGTGCCCACCACCACAACAACCCGCCACCATGACACTGTCACCCCTGGGTTTGCCGCCCCCATGACCCTGACTACCGGCAATCACCATGACCCTGACTTCTCTGCATCAACCTGCATTCTCCCATGGCACAGCCCACCATCAGACATGTCACCCTAGCATCACTTGGCAATCACTCCTACCCTCCAGCAATCATGCCCAACACCTGCAGTTACAGCCTGACCCCCCATCATCTGCATCACCCAGCAATCACCCTGGCAATCATGCTCAACACCTGGCACTAGACAAGGCTGAGCCCACCATCCTGGAGCCCACCCCATAGAGTACTTAAGGCATAGGCAGATAACATGTAGCAGGTAGTCTTGATATTGCACACACTTTGTCTGAATCTCTTTCACCTTGTACTCGCCTCATCTCTTGTCTTGGCTCTCTTGTCTATTTCTGCAACTCTCTTCATTTCTTCTAAGTCTTTTTCCTCTCCAACTTGTTTCTTCTTGTCTTTTCTCATTGACTTCTCCAAGTCATCTCTATTTTGTCTCATTCTCATTCTCAATCCCTTTCCCTTCTTTTTCCTCTTCTCAAGCTTGTCTTGTTCCCATCTTGTCTTGCTTTCCCTGGACTAAGCCTGGACTTACCTCCCCAATCCTGGACCAGCGCCCCGTATCTTGGAGCACCTCACCCAACCCTGGACTTGTCCTAGCAGCCTGGAACTACCCTCCCCTAACCCTCTAAGCCAAAACCCACCCACGCAAACCCCTGGATCTAACCCCGGACTTTGCCCTCTCATAGGACTTTGTATCTGTAGCCACCTTGAGTCTGCCCTGTAAGGTCTTGCTTAGGAAGAAGCCCCCACAGTCAATGGAACCTGACATAATATCAAGACTCCCCCTTACTACCATTCTCGATGGCCACTTACACGCAGCCCTACTACTATACAAATGCCTATGGTCAGCCTGTGCCAAACCAGAATCACCTGGTCACTCCCCAACCCCTGTAACGTGAGGCTGCCCCCAGGATGACCACCCCCACCCCAATGGAACCCTGGACCACCCCCTGGCAGTGGAGGACCCCCTGATAGCAGACCCCTGGGAGGCTGGAGCCCTGCAATGGGCGCTTTCTCCCCACCTCAGGGTGGAAATCACTACTATTACTACTACAATGCCAGACCCCTGCCTTGCAACCCTGCTCCTGCAGACGATACCTGGGACGCCCTAGCTTGAGAAGGAAAGCTGGATATCCAAAAGCCTGAGTCCTTCACTGGTCATGACCCCTGTAAATGGAGGACTTACCTCACTCAGTGTTTAAACATGTTCCAGGCAAAACCCATCACCTTCCAGCTCAACAATTCCCAAGTTGCCTTCACTGCCTCCTATCTCCAGGGTATTGCCTTTGACCACTATACCGCGCTTCTCTGATTCGACCTTCAAAACCCCATGCTTTCAGGCTGGCAAGTCTTTGTAGATGAATTCTTGAGTAAGTTCAGAGTATTTGACACCGTTGCAGAAGCAGAGGACAACCTCTTCAACCTCTGGATGCGGCCCAAAGAACATTTCACCATGTTCATTGTACGTTTCAAAAAGGAGGCCTACGAGACTGGCTGGAATTACAATGCACTCCAGTATGCTCTCTGACGTGCCCTCCCCCAATGCATCAAGGACGTTCTCTGACTCACACCCAAGCAACCCACCTACAACGGTTACAAGGCCCTGGTTACACAGATCAATCAACGCTACTGGGAAGACTGCAGTGAGTATAACAACACTCGCTTCCAATGGGGCAACTCCGGAGGACAGACCTGGCAGGTGGGTTCACCTAACAATGCTAATAGCCCTTGCCCTCAGAACCCTCCATTGCCTGCCACCCTGGGAGCACGACCCCTCTTCCTCCTGAAACCTGGTCAACAGTAACCGACCCCCCGGACCCCAACCCATGGCCCAGCTCAACGCCGGCAACATTACTAAAATCCCCGACACCACTCCTGAAGACTCCACCAACTCAGATGCCCCGCTCGACGACCCCAACCTCCAGGAAGATGAGGAAGCCTTCTGGGCTGGACATGCCCAGGGCTCCGGTCAACCCGGGATTGATGTACCCCTCAACATCCAAGAACGAAGACAGAAGGAAGGTGCCTGCATACTGTGTAGGGAACAAGGGCACTTCATTGGAGAATGCCTGAAACGCCCCACCATGGGTTGCGCTATCTAGACATTCAAAGGAGAAGAGTGTGAGTACCAGTTTTTGGAAAACGACCCAGCAATTTAGAAATGGAAGACCTCCTAAATCATGGGACCAGCATCTTCCCCACCCTGGTATCCCATCTATGCGCCATGGTTATAGCTCCAGACACCCCTTCAATCCTCCTCCCCTCACACTCCTCCCAATCCCTGCTCCTCTGCACCACTATCACTCCCACAAAAGAGACCATCAACACCCTTATTGACAGTGGTGCCACCAACAACTTCATCGACAAAGCCTGGGCTGCTCTTGCCCCCAGACCCCCCAGAGACTCCCCATCCCCATTTGTCTATGCCTCTTCAATGGAAACACCTCCTCCATCGGCAACGTTACCCACTTTGTCCAACTCCCCATCACCTTTGCCAATGGTCAACAACAGGAACTTCAGCTGCTTGTCACCAAATTTCATGCCTTGACCCCACTCATCCTGGGACTCCCCTGGCTTCACAGTACAAACCCCCAAATCAACTGGCAAAGCCTAACCATCCAGTTTGACCAGGACACCACCACCCTCCATGACCTGATTTCCTTTGACTTCCCTACCTCCCCATGACCTCTGCGAGCTCCCCAAACCCCCAAAGAAGAATCCTTGGCGCACACCTCATTGCACTCTGGCTCCACCCAATCCTTTGTCATCAATACCAGGCTGGGCAAATCCCCGGAAATCCTCCCAGCCTTCATTGACAGTGGGGCAACGGAATGTTTCATTAGTGAATGGCTAACCCTCCCACATCAGGACATTGGCAAACTCCTGGAACTACAGCTCATCAACAGACAACCTGTGCCCTCCAGACCCATTACTAAGTCCCACTCCAGCACCCTCACTCTGGACAACGGTGTCAGGGGACTCCTTGTTTCCTCCCTTTTCACTCTTTATTCCTTCATTCTCCTTTCATTCATTTCCTTATTTCTTCTGTCATTCTTTTACTTTACTACTTCTACCTTTTCAACGCTATCTGTTGGTACTACTTTCAGCCTCTGAGGTGCTCTGGGTCTTCAGCTATCATCCAGACAAGTATGGCCCCTCAGCACCACA
>JAGGAU010008764.1:0-10409 GCA_017657275.1 Termitomyces sp. T108 | reverse complement strand
AGTCATTCAGAGTTTCGTGGTCAAGCAAACACTCACTCACCATCTGCGATCGGAAGGAAAGCTGTTGTGTTGATAACCACATTCTCAAGATCTCTTGCAGGGATTTGTTTCATGCATGTCATTTGAGCATCATCAGTCGCTTGTAAAATGTCATCAGCTTCAGGAACACCGTGTGAAGAAAAAACGTGGGTACCATTACCACATCCAACTTTGTCCGCAACTGCGTCCCAAGGATTAGGTAAAACTGGTATAGGACTTAACGGCCCCATAGTCTCTATGCCCGTCAGGACTTCCAGACTAAGGGGTAGTTATCAAGTGATCAGCTCATACGTACTCATGAATTTACGAATGACTCACTTTCCAGATTCTTCAATGATACCTTGAAATAATGTCATTTGAATACATACAAGACTAAGTCTCGAAAATAAATACCTTTGACTCTTGTATCATGTGGGTTAGCCAATGTATATGCATCAATTGCAATACCACCCGCGCTTTGTCCACAAACGACGATGCGATTTGGATCACCACCAAATGCAGCGATATTATCATATACCCATTGGATGGCCGCATCCAGATCAAGAAGCCCAAAGTTCTGTGACTGATTTGTGTTATTCATAAGCTGAGGCGCATTTGGAAAACCAAAGATATTGAGACGGTAATTGAATGTGACAACAATTATGTCATCATTGTCCCGCACGATATTCCCTCCTTTGTAGGGTTGAAGACTACTCTGCGCAGGCCATTAGACAAGATGAGATCGAGTACAAGACGAATACCTTACCGTCCCAAATTGGAAGCCGCCACCATAAACCCACAGTAATACAGCCGCGCCTTGTTTCCTGTCAATGCTTGGCGACCAGATATTAATGAACAAACAATCCTCGGATTCTGCAAGAAAGATGGCAGAATCGTTCAAGCCAGCTAGATGTAAGTACATGATTGCAGTGGGAGTGAGTTCCCGTAGGCAGGAGTCCCCGTACTGAATGGCATCAAAAGTTTCGGTACGATTTGGAGGTAAAGACGGTGGTTCCCAACGCTCTGCGCTAGCGTATGGGATGCCGAGGAACTGTCGCACATTGGGAAATATAAAGGTACCATTCACAAGACCTTGGTGTGTCGGAACGAGCAAGCCATCTTCCTGAGCGAAAGCGCTCAATGTGAAAGTAACGATCAAAGCAGAGAGTCTCGAAAGCATGTCGAGGAATATCAAAGAAATTATCCTTGGAATGCCACGAAAATAAGCACGGACGGGGTTTAAGTACGCCGGAAGCGTAAAAATAGATGTGAAAATGAGCGTTGAGCAGCGATGGCCGCGTTTCAGGGGACAGACCGTAACAAACTTAAAAACTTGAGGGTGGAAACCTTAATTCGTTTGAAAGGGTGGTTGGAAGCGAGAAACAGGTCTGAGTTAGCTTTTGTTGGTCATTTTTAAAGAATTGCTGACCATGTACACGGATATACCACTGGAGGTTAGGTTTGGACCTCAAAATGAAAGAGCGGCAGCCTAGATTACTCCGGAGTCAGCCTTCTAGGCACATCGCTTTTCGCTTTAAGAGCAACTCTCGTGAAGCACATGAAAGTCTGAGGATATTACACAGCAAGTGCTCAAGCCTATTCGCCACGATTTGGCATCCAAATTTTCAGAGAGAGCATTTTCGATCAGTACTTGCTCCAGGTCAAGGGATCCCTTGAGTCCAAAAAAAATCCCCAAGACAAGAAGATACAGACCTGTAATCGCTGGTACCTAGGCGATGTCAACCCTTACAATTTTTCCGATCTGTCTACCTTCTCTAGCCTATCACATTGATGTCAATGCAAAGGAAGAGGTAGCATTCACTGTCAATTACGGGACACTGACAAGCATGGCGTACCCGAGATCTAGTGTCGTTTTCATCAAATGATCATTTAATGAAGTCTACATGTGCATACATTGCGGCGCAAGCGAGTCTGCTCCTAAATATGTGCAGATCCCTCCTTTCAATATCATTTCCATCTTTACTCATCAGGCCACCAGCTTCCATGCCATTTTGATACTATATAGACCCAGATCTGTCTATGAAACAACAGGTGAAATGATGTCTGCCAGAGTAAATTATGTCCTTAAGCACATACCTTCAATCATTGCTGTGCATACTCATCATGACAATGTTAGAAATCAGACCCTAAGAACAACGTTCAGTTTACTCCCTCAGTCCGGTCTAAGTGACTGAGATTGAGGGTGGAAACCTTAATTCGGTTGAAAGGGTGGTTGGAAGCGAGAAACAGGTCTGAGTTAGCTTTTGTTGGTCATTGTTAAAGAATTGCTGACCATGTACACGGATATACCACTGGAGATTACGTTTGGAACTCAACATGAAAGAGCGGCGGCCCCAGAAGACTCCTGAAACATTCCGTCAGCCTTCTTGGAAGCACATCGTTTTTCACTTTAAGAGTGACTCTCGTCAAGCACATAAGTGTCCGAGGACATTACACAGCAAGCGCACAAGCCTATTTGCCACGATTTGGCACTTAACAGAGACAGTATTCTCGAGCAGTGCTTGCTCAAGGTCAAGGGATCCCTTGAGTCCAAAACAAATCCACAAGACAAGAAAATATAGACCAGTAATCACTATTTTCCGACTGTTTACCTTCTGTCCATGAATCCAAACAACTTACTCGGTTCAATACGAGTTAGTCACAATCTCCAATACAGAGTTTATTCTGGTTCGCTCTAACTCACCTTCTTTGCTACACTACTGCTAGTCTTTGCCCAGCATTGCATAATTTTACCCTTCTATACTAACTAGCATGTACAACTGGTACCCCCTCGGTTTCTCCCGAGGAAATCCGATTGTCCGAGTAACCATTTCCGAACTCGAAGCCGCCTAGGATGCCAAGGGTGTCCAGTGATATTGATGGCAAGTCCAGGGAAGGAACCAAGGCCCCTGCAGAAATCGAGAGGTCAGTAGGGTTGGCTTTGGAGCGCAATTCCGGGAAACAGAGTCCCAGAGAAAAGATGAGGTAGGACCGGCTTGTAGGCGTCATAGCAACGCAAGTGTTGGCGCAGATTATACTGATGTCTAGTTCAAATGTGAATTGCGGGCAGTAACTAATTGGGCTCCCCTCTGAGCTCTCGGGCGCGCAACAGGAAAAGAAAAATATGTATAGGAAAAGATCCTCAGGAATTCAATTGAAGTAAACGAAAGAAAGAAGCATACGAATGTATAATGGACGTGCATCATCCAGACTCTCTGAAGAAGATAAAAGTATGGTTGCCTTGACGGGTCAGATTCTTTGAGAGGTGATTGGGGACTTGGCACCTTCATTACAATAACATTGGTGTTGTGACAGCTTACTTGCGATAGATAGCTAGATATGGATGTTGAGAAATAGAGTGCAATTGCCAGTTGAAACTAAACAGGGATTAGGCACAAATGATTGACAGACTGATCCAACAGATTAATTGTTGAGGAAATCGTCGATTAGCCTTTCACATGGTACATTGTCATAACGCTCATGATCCGTAGGCTCTCGTGCCATGCCTTCCTCAGCATCAATTCATCACATTTTACAACTGAATATGCTTAGTATTATCAAAGAGGACCCTGCTCTGAGAAACCGCACAATCTTTGCCAAATTGGGGACCATGTCTGCCCCTTTGCCAAGGTTTGGAGTTACCCACCAGACACATGCCCACCCCTCCTAGCCCTCATTCCATGTGTCCTTCCGTGCGTGCTGCTCTTGCCACAGATCGAGCCTGTATTTCTACAGTATGCAGTGGTCAAGATACATACTACATCCTTTGGCTGGGTTCACCTCCATGACCCTACCAAACACACACCTTCCCCCATCTTCCATCTGATTATACCTGGCCCCCAGCTATCCCTGGTGCAAACACGCAGCCCTTTCACCTGATGATTCTATGCTCCTGTGAGATTGAGGCTGGGTGCATGACGGATTTCTGACACCATTTCCCCTGCTAGATTGAATGTGGCCTTGAGGAATGCAGTGCTAGTTGGAGGGCATCTTGACAACCCCACTGGGTTCAGAGGCCCCATGGATGGCACAGGTTTGTTCTGAGTCCACACTATTGGATAACCCCCAGCATTTGGGTACTTTGAGAGTCATTCTGCAAGGGCCCCTGTTTAGGAAAAAGGCAGACAAACATGCATGACTGTCATGTTGCTCTGACTTGTAGGCTTCTACCACATTTCTTCTACCACATCTACATAGAGTCCATTGTCTTGAGAGATTGTGTGACATGTTGGAGGCACATGCAGGGTGCATGACCTTAATGAGAGGGAGAGTTGGATATGTTAGTGAAGGGGCAAAACTATACAGGACCTCAGAGCATATGATCAGGATCAGAAGCACCAATACCTCGGTTGCTCTAGCATCCAGCTGAGGTATGTGTTTGGAGCTATACAATGATACCTACACATATTGACACTCATATATAGTATATTTGCTCAACACATTGTATTTCCTTGTCCTCCCCTCCAAGTTCACTGTGATTTTCCTGAGTCTATTGTAACTTCACCCTTTTACTTTTCCTTTGTCTTTGTTCCTTGCATTTTCACTAGGTTTATTGTGTAAGGCCTTGACTGCAATGGACCAATAAGCAATCAGAACAAAATGTATTTCTAATAAGTAACAATGTAATAATATGATGTATCCAAGAACAAAATGGACAAAAATAGGAATCGCAAGACAGCTGTAAGGATGTAGACACATGTATCATGACACCTGCTCCCCCACTTGTAAGATTCATGGAAATGAAAAAAGGTCCACCCCTCCCATTTCCAAGCCTGTCCTCCCTTCCTCTTATGCCTTCTCATTTGCCCTGAACTCTTGAATGGCTTCCAATGCATGCAGCATGTCATATGCTTTGAACCACTTATTCTCACTCTCATCATAATCTTTCCAATGGACCAAAAACTCTGACACACTCCCTTTTCTCTGCCTTGCATGCAAAATTCATTCAATCTTGACCTACCTGCCTGACTCTATCTGCGCTGGTAGAGGTGGCTTCTTGTGTCAACCCAATATTGTGTCCTCATGTTATGGGATGTGTATTGACCACCCATCAGGTAAGGCCAATTTATATGCCATATCTGAGATCTTTTGTATGATCTAGAATTGACCAAACCATTTGAAGTTCAGTTTGTGATTTGCGCTCTGTCAGGTTCCATTGACTGTGGGGGCTTCTTTTCTAAGTGAGACCTTATGGGGCAGACTCAAGGTGACTATGGGTATGAAGTCCTACATAAAGACAAGGTCCAGAGTCAAATCTGGGGGCTTGTGTGGGCAGTTTTAACTTAGGGGTTGAGAAAGAGGTAGTCCCAGGCAGCTAGGACAAGTCTGGGGCTGTGCAAGGTGCTCTGGGATGTGGAGCATTGGTCTGGGGCTAGTGGGATAAGTCCAGGCTTAGAGTGGGGAAGGGCAAGGTGAGATGGAGTCAACACAAGCTTGAGGAAGAAAAAGAGAAGAGGGAGGAAATGAGAACAAGATGAAGGGAGAATGAGTCAAAGAGATCAATGAGAAAGGGACAAGAAGAAATGAGTTGAAGAGGAAAGAGACTTAAGAGAAATGACCAGAGTTATGGAAATAGACAGAAGAGCTGAGATGAGATATGGACAAGTACAAGGCAAAGAGATCCAGGCAATTGGGTGCAATATCAAGACAACTGTACATGTTGATTACCTATGCCTTTAGTATGCTATGGGGTGGGTTTTGAGATGGCGGGGTTGGCAGTGTCTAGCATTGGGTGTTGGGCATGATTGCCGGAGTGATTGCCAGGTGATGTGGTGATCGCAGGTTGGGCCATGGCTGCAGGTGTTGGGTGTAATTGCCAGGATGATGGGAGTGATTGCCAAGTGACACCAGGGTGATGTGTTTGATGGCAGGCCATGCTGTAGGACAATCCAGGTTGATGCGGGGAAGTTAGAGTCACAGTGATCACCAAGTGTCAGGGTTGAGGGAGTGGCAAACCTGGGGTTGATGGGTGTTGTGGTGACAGTTGGCCAGTTGACAGGGCAGCTGGGGGTTGGTGGTGTGGTAGGGCATGCTCCAGGAGTACATCATGACATCACCCCCCCTCTAGCATTGAGACCCTTGAGGCACTTGTGGTGTATGGCTGTGCATCTTTTGCATGGGAAGGGAAGCCCTGATAGTGAACTAGAAGCCCCAGATTTTCATGTGAAGAGAAGCACTGATGGCTCTAGAAGCCCTGGGCTTGCAGAATAAAAGAGAGAAGAAGAAAATTTCACTCAATTTTTGTTGCCCTATGTCATCCCTTCCTTCCACTCCTTCTGCAGAGAACAATAATTGAGTGGCTTCCTGGGCTGCCTACATGGATCATTTCCATGAGTATGAGCATTGCTGAAATGTGTGCTGGGTGGAGGGAATCATTGGTAAGTTGCCTTGGATTCTCCAGGAGCCTGCTGAGTTCCTTGTTCATAGAGGCAGGGGATCAAATGGAGGAGGGGGGTTCCTGGTCAGGGCCCAGTGGATCCTGGGGTCTGGTGCCAGGGTGGGGTGTGTTGTCCTGGGGTTTGTCTTGTTGTCCTAGAGCTCTGGGCTTGTTGTCATAGTCTGTCCCTCTGGCCCCTGGCCAGATTATGGTGGTCCCCAGGGTTTCCAGAGTGGTGATGGTGGATGCTACATTGGAGCTGGTGGCAGAGGTGTTGCGGTGGCTCCAGGGTCCTCCCACCTATGAGTGGTGCCAGGCAAATGGTCCAGTGAATGTCCTGGTGCTTCTCCTGTGGATTTTTTTGGCTGATTTCTCCAGTGTTCCCACTGCACATGGCAGGGTGTGCCCTGCATCTTCTGGCCCCTGGCAGAGAAGTTGCAGCAGGATTTGGCCATGTGCAGGGCCTGCCATGCAAACCATGAGAAGTGTTTGGTGTTGTGGCTCTGGCAGGCATGGTGTATAGCATTGGAGCAGGAGTGGGAGTTGTCCTGGGTGTGGGGTCAGATGAGGGAGGATTTGGTTGTGCAGATGGTGGAGCTGCAGGAGGGGGGCCCTGGGGAGGGGTTGTTGTTACCAGTTGTGCAGGTAGGTCCCTTGGTTGACAAGAGGAAGTGTTGGGCCAGCCTGGAGTCTGAGGTTCCCTGGGGAGTCAAGCGTTGTGCCTGGTCCCCACCTGGGGTTCCACATCTTCTCTGCCCAGTCCAGGCACCCCATGATGGTATATACTTCAGGCATGGCACATGCTCAGGAGTTTGAGGAGGAGCAGGCAGGGTTGAGATAGGAGGTTGAGGAGCTGTGGTGGACCATTGAGGCCCAAGATGAGCATGTAGCCTAGCTTGAGGCATGGTTGGGTGAGGGCTGAGCAGAGTGGGGAGAACAAAAAACCCTGGAGAGGTTGGTGGAGGAGATGTTGTGTGAGAGGAATGAGGGTCTGGCTTAGTGGGAGGCCTTGGTCAACAAAGTTGACTGATTGCAAGGCATTCTGATGCAGGGAGCAGGGTCAACCGTACTGTTGTTCAGTGTGCCTTCAGCAGAGGAGGTGAACCAGTTGGTGTGGGTACTGCAGGATTGAGGGTGGGGGGTTGCTGCCAGGAGTGGTTATTGGAGAAGCTGGCCTGAGCAAGAGCTGAGATTCTGTGTGAGTACTCTGGTTTTTTTTTGTCTTCTTTCTGACCTTGTTTTCCCTAATTTCAGCCCAGGAGCATTATCTGCTCCTGGATGGTGTTTCATTAGGAGTCTCCTACATGGCTGAGGAGATGGTAGAGCAGACGGTCTCAGTGGGAGTGGCACATGGAGTTGGGAGGTTGGCAAGGTTGATGGGGAGGCATTGGCACCAGCTCATCATTGAGGCGGGTTTGTCCAGAGTGTTGTTCATGACTGAGGAGATGGTGAGGCAGACGGTCCCATTGAGGATGGTGCACAGGGTAGGAAGGTTGGTGCAGTTGATGGGGAGGCATTGGCACTGGCTCATCATTGAGGTGGGTTCATGGTTGGAGGTATTTGCAGATGGGCTCCAGGATCCTCCATCATTCAAAAAGCTGGTGCAGGTGGCCCAGGAGGCTCTAGAGTACAAGTTTGGGCTAGAGGGGGGTCAGGGGAGGCAGCCAGGGATTGGGAGAGACAGGCACATGTAGGTGGAATCTTGGGACTTGGTGGTTTGCCAGTGTTGTTCTTTTGTTTGATCTTGTTGCTACTTTTTTTTTCTCTTCTTTTTTTAGATGTGTAAACTTGTGTAATTTTAGCATTGTATATTCTTGGTTCTGCATCTTGATAGTGAGTGATTTGGATGGGAGTAAGGGAAAGGGGATGCAGGGGTCTTAGTGGGAGTTGAATCCCTAATGAACCCAGAGGCAGGGGTTACGCCAATAGTGGCCATCTGTGTAGTCTAGTCTTAGGAATCCTGGAGTTTGTTGGGATGTTGCTGGTAGAACTCTCAAAGTTTGTTGAAGGCATTGTCAAGGTGGTGCTGGGGTTCCCAAGTGTCATTCTCAGTGTTGTAGCCTTTCTAGTGGACAAGGTAGTGAAGGTGGCTGCATATCAATCAGGAATTGAGGATGTGGTCGACCTCATACTGGTGTTTGTCCTCTACTTCTAAGGGCAGCAAGTGTTCTGGGCATTGTCCAGGATAGAGGTCAGGGGCATGGCGCTCAAGGAGTTGGACGTGGAATACTGGGTGGAGGCCCTTCATCTCCAAGGATAGGTTGAGTTCATAGGTGTGCAACAAGATCTTTTGGAAAACCTTGAAGGGGCCAAATTGTTTGTGATCAAGCTTCAAGGAGGGGCATCAGGTGTGCAGATTTTGTTAGTCAAGCCATACCTGGGTTTTAGGGCTCTAGTTTGGGGTGTCCTCTCAC
The DNA here is from genome assembly GCA_017657275.1 of Termitomyces sp. T108. Lineage (NCBI taxonomy): Eukaryota > Fungi > Basidiomycota > Agaricomycetes > Agaricales > Lyophyllaceae > Termitomyces > Termitomyces sp. T108. The sequence continues at coordinate 1,601 of JAGGAU010008764.1, read as the reverse complement.
TTGGCATCAGCTTGCTTGGCATAGGCTTTGTTGGCAATGTTGATTTCTTTGCAGAGGAATTGGTGGAGGCTCTGAGGTCTTGAGCTACTTTGTGGGTGACAAAGGTGAGCCAGGGATGATAACCTTTGTTGGCAAAGAATAGTGAGACTCTAGTAGCAGAATGGGGAGTGTGATTATAAGTGAACTCAGCAAGGGGTAATTCTGCATGCCAGTCATTCTGGAGGTAGTTGACGTAGAGGCGGAGGTACTGCTCAAGGGTCTGGTTCACCTATTCTGTCTGTCTGTCAGTCTCCAGGTAGTAGGTGGTTGAGAGTCAGACTTTGACATTGAGTGCCTTGCAGAGGGAGGTCCAGAATTTGGAGACAAAAAGTGGGCTACAGTCAGAGACAATGTTGTCTGGGAGTTCAAGCTTGGCAAAAACATGCTCAAGGAACATTTTGGCAAATTCTGGTGCTGAGTCAGTCATTCAGCAGGGCAGGAAAATTGCCTGTTTGGTTAGCCTACATATCACAACCAGGATGGTGTTGAATTCTTCTGACTCCAGGAGTTTGACAATATGGTCCATGGAGATAGAGGACCAGGGGTGTTGTCCTACCAGTAGGGGCTTGAGGAGTCCATAGGGCCAGTGTCATGGTACCTTAGCCTGGAGGCAGGCCTTGCAAGATTGTATGTATTGGGTGACGTCCTTCTTCATACCAGGCCAGAAATAAGTCTGAAAGATGAGTTGGAGGGTCTTACATATGCCTGGATGGTCCTGGAGTTTGTGCTCATGGTGTTGCTGGAGGATGTCAAGGCAAATCTTGGCATGGTCAGGGGCATAGATGTGGCCACTTTGGAGTAGGAGGCGCTGATTGTTGGAGAGGGTGAAGGGGTTGTTGGAGGGGTTGTCAGAGCTAGTGCTCTGAGGATTGTATTGTTCAAAGTAAGGGTTCCAGGGCAACTGATGAATCTGTCTCAGAATCTCTTTCTCATTCATGATCAGCACAGCATTTAGGTGTTCAGGTGGGATTACTACTGTCAGGTTCCGTTGACTGCGGGGGCTTCTTCCTAAGCAAGACCTTACGAGGCAGACTCAAGGTAGCTACGAGCACAAAGTCCTATGTGATTACAAGGTCCGGGGTTGGTTCTGAGGTTAGTATAGATGAATCTGGCTGTGCAGGGGGCTAGGGAAGTTAGATCCAGGCCATGGGAGTGAGTCCGGGGTTGTGCCGGGGTTCCGGGGGAACGAGGCATGAGTCTGGGACTGCTGGGGTGAGTCCGGGTGTGGTCAGGGGGAGGCAAGGCAAGGCCGGGGCGAGACAAGCCGTAAAGGGAAAAAGAGACAGGAAAGGGGAACAAGAATGAGACAAGATTGAACCGGGAAAGAAGTCAAGGATGAAAGTAAAAGGAAATGAACTGAGAGAGGAAAGGGACTTGGAGAAGATAAAGTGGGAATGGACAGGAGTAGACTGAGAAACTGAGACGAGTCATGAGAGTACAAGGCAAAGAAGACAGATAAGACAGATTTTGCAATATCAACACTACCATACAAGTTGTCTACGTAGGCCTTAAGTACCAAGGACTCTGGGGTGGCGGGCTCAGCCTGGTTCCATGTTGGGTGT
>JAGGAU010008763.1:0-10463 GCA_017657275.1 Termitomyces sp. T108 | reverse complement strand
AATCTACACTCTGTAACCACAACATCAGCAGCTCTAGGGTCAAAATCACTTTTGATCTTTTGTTCCCTGATGTTGCAATTGCTCTTGAGACTTGTTGATGGCCATAGGAAAAAATCTGTCTTGTAAACAATGGAAATGAAATATGCAAATCCTCTTCAAAGGCATCCTGGAATCAAAAGGACATCCACTGGTGTGTGCACTCATAGAGACTATGATTTTATTGGTTTCACTTCTATAATGTTGATTACTCAGCAGTGTACTTTTATGTTCAACCTTCATGGTGTGACTGCTGTAAATTACAGAACCTGCACCTTTTGTTACACTTTTTTGAACACAGCACACAGCCTCGGATTTTGAATGACCTCCTGAAATGACAAATAAATTCAAATTGACTTGATGTTTCTTGACAATTTCAAGTCAGATTGCCTCATGAGAGAATGTGAATACAACCAGCCGTTTTATGACAATTGCAGCTAGATTTTAGCAAGATTTTTCTGAGCATTTCACTTAACATTTCATCGGCCATGGTCCTGAATTGAACCCGCACATGCACGCACCACATTTTCGTTGCTCTAGGCTCATTTGTGAATGTAAATACATGGTTCTCTATCGGAATCAGTACCAATACAAGACTGTACAATAACTTGGGTTGAACTGAGGGCATTGGAGACACGGCAACAGCCAGAAAGACTTTGACAGTGGGGGCTTCTCATTGAATCCATGTACATGTCACTCATTCGAACCACTACTACATTGATATTGATGCCCTCCCTATTGAAAAATCCATTACAATGCCTCCTGCTCAGCCAACAAAGATGGTCTTGAAGGTTTTGACACTCATTGAGCGTATAGACAAGGCTGAAGAGCAAACCAGGGTTCTTGAGGATTCTATGAAGGCCAAGATAATGGACTGGGATGGGGCTATGGAGTCAACCAATAGAGAGCTAGAAGTGCTGAAGAGTATGATTGAAAAGCAAGCAGAGGTCATTGCAGGTGTTGTGGCAAGGAACAAGATGCTTGAGAAGGAAGTAGAGGGGCTACAGAAGAAACTTGATGATGTACAGAACAAGAGTTCCTGTTCAGACAGCAGCTCAGATTCAGAAACCAGAGACCTACTGGAAGCAGACACAGAGAAGATGGAAGCAAGCAAAGCAGCGTACAAAGACGTTAGCATGAAGGTGCATGACTTGAGCATTGAATACTCACGATCCAAATACTAATAATCTGCATGCTAGGAATTAACATGATATGCATTTGCTCAGCAGCTTGGCATTCCAAAAAAAAGCATCATCAAAGAACATACCATGGTTTCCAGAGAACAAATACAATTCTACCTGGCCATGTATTGTGGAAACTGATGATCTTGTAGTTCATTTCTGTTGGGATGAAGCCTGGGATCATGCAGATAATTATCGGTCCATCCGCCTAATTGTGGCCTACATGCGATGGCATGGAGCAAATCTCATCCCAGCAGCTTCCAAAGCTCTACATGATATCAGTGATGAAGACCATCAGCAATGCGCATGGGACAGATTTTTTAGTATTCAGAAGCAACTCAGAGAAGATGGTTTTTTGGACTCACATAACAAGCGGATTCAGAAGCCTGATGTGGAGGGAGATAGAGGGCCAGTAAATGAGGCACCAGCTGAAAGCATAACAGCTAGGGCATTAGATATGAAGAAGAAGCATGCTCACGAAGCAATGTTGACAAGTTGTGGACAAGGAGTGAGTCTGAAATATGCCAAAGGTTGTAAACAGTGATCCTTTATTCAGAAACTCAAAGTGAGAAAGCACAAGTGAGAGAACTTACCAGCTGATTGCAAATATTGTGACACCAAATATGATGCAGCCTTTAGTGCGAAGTTGATGTCAGATGATGAGGATGAGATTAACGAGTCAGAGGATTGAACAAGTTGATTTATTTCTCATGCACCACTGTATTGAAGCAAGGAGGTCAGGCAGATATCATTGTCAACATGTAAAAACACTCACAAATTTTGATTAGCTGAAAGACCTCCTTGCTGCTTGCTGCTGTCAATGCAGCTCCTGATCATGAGAAGACCAAATGTTACTCAACATGGATTCCTGGCCAACCAATTGACATACCTTCGAGAATAGTTCACAAGTTTGAGAATAGGGCCAGGTGCTGGAGGATAGATAATGTGTGGCTAGCCAAAGAAGAGAACATTGAATATGATGATGAAAAGCAAATTGCCAAGAATAGAAAAGCATGGAGTGATGCAGAGGATCCTGAGGATGCCGCAATGAAGAGAGCGCAGATTAAGGATGCTAAAAAAATGCTTGGGGGAGGGAAAAAGTAAGGTTGCGCTAAATGAATATTTTAAAACAGATGAATCACATAAACTCAGAACTCAGACTTACTGAAGATCCCAGGGAAATGGAGGAATGTTGTCATCACAATGCATCCAACAAATTATTGCACATACATGAGGAGGCTTGTCAGAAATCTTGACAGTGAGTAGTGATAAAATCTCCACTGGTATATGCTGGTCTTGATTGTCAGAGATGAATGCAACAGAATCAGCCTTTGTTGCCTTGTTTAGAAGTGAATCATAGTGGATCCCATCCTTCTGCACATAGGACAAAGGCCAACATGCTTCACACCGGTAAAATGGTGTTCCCTCATCCATTGAAGTGTCACTGATGAGATCAAGATCTGGCCAGAGCTCTTGCAAATATCAAAGAACAAGAGTATAGGACAACCCATGAGGAAGAAGAGTTGAGACATTGATAGGCTTGCCAATGCACTTAGGAAGCAAAACACAGTTGTCCAATGATGCCTCCGCATGATACATAGCAAGCTCTGTCATCATACCTCCCCTGTTTTTGCGACCTTCCTGACGGATGATGGATTCAATGTAGTCTTTCTTGATCTCAGGGGCATCATCAGGAAGCAAGATTAGATAGTCATAAATCAAGTGGGTCAACACCCAGTTGCGCATAAGAGTCAACTCTATCTGGCCACCATCATGTCCATTATGGTTAACTTTTTCAAGCATGCCATTGAAGCGCTCAAACACAAAGAGCCACCAACCATAGACAGGCCCAAAAAGCTTGATGAATTTAACATAGTGTATTGAGAGGTGATTGTTGATTGTTGTATATATTCTGAGCCTCTTCAAGGAGCAGTTGTATTGATCCAGGTAATCTTGTCCCATCTGAGCCTGGTTCATTGAAATCAAGTGAGATGCAAGCAGTCAAACACTAATAGCAAGCTTTAAACCTGTGTCATAAGTATCTCTGTAATTTTGGTTATGCTGGGGAGGATTGACAGCTGTTGGTGGAACTGGTGGTTGACCCAGGTGAATATTGTTGTTGCCATCATGCCAAGCCCACCAGAGAATGACAGGGGAAATAGATATGATATGGTGCCATTCATCTGCTTTCTTAAGTGACTGGTTTTCACCAAGCCTTCTCAATGTCAGCATGGAGTAAATGGTCAGATAGTGGTAGTAAAATCCAAAACTATTTTCAAAGATGGAAGCCATCCAGGGATCAAATTGAAGACAGCCCATTGGATTCCATGATCATGCAGAATTGTTTGCTGTCATGCAGTGCCTGCAACCCTAGATCAATATGCCCACTTCAAGAGTTGATAATCATCTTTCTCCATGGTAGCTGTGCAACGTAAGTTAAATAATAAAGTGACATTGATAGTTAAAGACAAACATCCATTATAACCTGACAGTTGATTGATATCGAGAATGTTGGCATTACAGTAAGGACACAGATGAAAATCATGTGTGTGTCCTGCTGATCCATTGAACTGCAGGCATATCACAATTTCCACATAAACAATCTGCATAGACCATGTCTGGTTCCTCATTATGTATTTCCATTTTAACTCCTTTAAAAAATGTTATCAGCAGCCAAACAAAGGAGTCACAGTATTAAATAATGTACCTTGCTTTAGCTGTTTGAATTCATTGGCTATCAGTTCCATGGCATTGCTTAATTGTTCTGCTGTTGGCTCTTTGGGTCCTGGCATAATCAAAGGATAGATTACATTGAATGATAGGTATTGTTGATCATGAGGGAGATTATTAATAGCAATGTAAACAGGTCCTGTTGAATGTGGGCATCCAGAAAGCACACCAAACCTGGACTCCAGTTTAGTAATGATGACACAATGCAAAGGATTGCTTACCAGTCTATATTGAACAATTGGGTGTATGCACCTCCTTTTGCACCACCATAGATGCAAATCCAGGTTGCAGGAACATTTGCCGGAGGCTGCCAACAATAGAAACATGTGGATGAATGAGAGTGGGTGTCAGGGGACTTCCATTTTGGGACCTCCAGAATTGTCCCGGGGCAGTCCAGAGATTTCCGGACTTCCATTTCAGTATGCTCCAGAGCTATTTCCATTTTGGGACCTCTGGAGTTGTCTGGGAATAGTCCGGAGATTTCTGGACCTCCTCCAGGGTTAGGGTTTAGGTGCAGTCATGCTATACAGTACATTCCCATGCCTCCACACCTGTGCCTGATGCGCCATGCCCTGGCAGAGGAGTCCTTAAACTTGTTCTCTTCAGATTCTCCTCTGCCAGGTAATTAGCTACATTTCCTGTTGTATGGTACCATTCTAATACACTTCGGATTTCCCTCTGCCAGTTGTGTGACTTAGCCGCAACCCCCAGAGGTCACCCTTACAGTGGGTGTACAAACACCATTTTTCTCAGAGTAGACAATACCAGTACAATTTCTACTTGGACATGCAGGACTGTCAAGATTTTTGAGTTGTGACACTATGAAGTTTTTCCAGCAGCTAGGGCAAATTGGTTGCTGTATAATATGCACATCAGAATCAATGCCAAGGCATCTCTTGGCACTCTGAAGGGTCCAAACAGGCACAGGCTCTTTGAGAAGTGCATCTGCAACAGCAAGAATGTTTAATGTTGCATTGAGGTTCTGAGATGCATGTTCCCAGCTCAATTTCCTGAAGACATTTCCTAAAATGGCCTTGAGATAGGCCATTCATATGCATGGTGCTTCCTGCAAAGCAGGAATACTCAGAGCCAGCTTGGTGTTGTCATTCTTGCTAGGATCTTGCCATGGATTGGGGTCAGGACCTGGACTTGCTGGAACAAAGGTCTCTGCATGCATATTGGTCAAGGACCTGCGAGATGGTGCATGAGATAGTCCATGAGATGGTTAACAAGATGGTCCATGAGATGGTCAACAAGATGGTGCATGAGAGAATGTGTGAGATGGTTGGTCTGATGGTAAACAAGAATGTCCTAGAGATGGTGCATCACCAAAGGAACCATGCCAAGAGACTGCCCCATAAGATGAGGCAAATGAAAATGGACAAAATAGTGTATGTGGCTCTTGAGGGCCAGGTGCATGAAACAGAGATTCGGAAGGCAGCTGTGCCAAAACTTGAGACTGTACACTTCCAGTCTGACTGCTAGAACTAGCAGATAGGTCACAGCAAATTCTTGAAGATACAAAGTTATTTCCCTTAGCCACCAGCCTGTGAGGATGAGTATCATGCTCTTGTTTATATTGCCGTTCATGTCATGCAGCCTGCTGCCATGACTGATATGTGAAGCCTCCTGGCTGCTTTGAGCACCTCAAACAATGGCATGAAACATGTAGGCCTCAATTTGTAGACTTAGAAGGCATCCAAATGTAGCATAGAGGGTCCAGCAAATGAGCAGTATATGGCGGTACAATACAACAAATGATATTGAGTGTGGGAATATGGAAATTTAGGCATGTGCTGATCAATTCCACGTGCGCATACTTGGTACTTTTATTTTGCTAAGTCCTTCAAGTTTCAAACAGAGATTTATGTTGAAGTAATTCAAGTTGTCTGATAGTTTTATGACAAGAGAAATCTTGGAAATGGATATGATAGAAAAACATTAGACTATTTGAATATGTTTGTAAATTATGTGAGTTCAAAATCTGAGGCTTTGTGCTGTGGAACCTTCTAGCTGGAAGGGCAAGGCTTAACATTGGTGGAACTCCTCCCACAGAGCCAACAATGCAGACAACAAGTGGATGTCAAGCAGGTATGGAAGCAGACAAGAGGTGGGTAAGCTAGCAGAGGGTTGGACGTCACTAGAGAAGCCTATGATAGGCCAGGAGAATACTGCTATATTCTACATTGGTGGCATACTGTTCAACTAATCAGGCCCTGGTATGTAGAGGAGTATGACTAACAATAATTGATGCTGAACAAGGTCCATATGTATGGCTCATCAAGGCAACTACTAGAAAATAGGGTGGGCTGAGTGTGCTAAGGATCATCAGAGTAGAGTTGGACACTGGGACAACCTTTGGCTGCCAGTGATGGAATGAGTGAGATTAGGGAACGACAACAATGTGGGTGAGCATGAAGTGCTTTGTGTTGGGGTTACAGAGTGCTGTTGGGCTCACATTGGGGAACTAAATTCTGATATGCTCATAGGGGATGCAGAGCTGGGGACATGCTTGTGGGCCCTGGTCCTCTAACATCAGCTCCTCCTCTAGGTTTGTCACCTTGATGAACAGTACTGCCTTCCCTGGGTCAGGTGTGGGTAACAAGCTGTGTTAGTGCCACATGGTGCAGAAGAAGGCCCATAGGCATAGTTGATAACTATAGGGGACCACATTTCTAGAGCCAGAGTAGAGATGTGTGCTACTGGAGTGAGTAGAGTAAGGAGAGTATCCCAATCAGAGGGATCAGTGAGATCCAAGGTGGGGTCATGCATGGCCTTCATACTGGGAATTCTCATGCAAGGTGGGATTAGCATCAAAATGAGTGTTGATTTGAATGAGCAGGTCCTTTTTTTGGCTATCTATTCAGAGTCTCAAAGCTTGCACAATGTCCTGAAGGTCAGTCTTAGCTGTTGTTGCTGTTCTTCCCTCTCTGCCTCCTCTGCAGCTCACAATTCCTGTACTTCATGCTTTCTCTGCTCCTCTGCTACTTGTAATGCCTCCTGTTTCTGTGGTAACCTTAGGCCCTCATCTGCATTAAGCCATCTTGCATCCACATTGAGTTTGTGCTTTGATGGCTGTTTCTCCTTAGCATTGAGACATCAATAAAGATCTTGTATTTCAGTGCCTGCCAATGTACAGTGTGCTTGTAGAACTAAGTTTTCTGAACAGAGGTCAAGGTTTTCTTGCTGAAGTTTGGTGTGTGCTTTTGAGAGGCTATCAAGATGAGACTGAACTGATGCAGGGTGGCCTCTGCTATGCTTCTGTTTTTCATGGCTCAATGCATAAAAACTTGTTGGTGGAATGGGTTCTTGAAAAAGTCTGCAGGCTGCAGGAGACATACAATAGCTAGATGGTTGTGGTAATGACGCAAGTGGCAACTAAAAAGGGTGAAAACTGGAGGTTTTAGAGATGGCAGAAGTGGGTGGTTGAGAAGCCATGATGTGAGTGGAGATGCTGCTAGCAGAGACAGGTTGAGAAATGCCATCAACTCCAGCATCAGACAACTTGTCAGAAGAAGATTCTGAGTCAGAATTGCTATTACTGTCAGAGTCTGCATCTGGATAAATTGGCAAAAAGTTATTGTTAGAATCATGTTCATCTGTAACAAGAGAAAAGCTGTCTGGTACATGTTGTGAAGTAGATGTAGAGATCCTTGGTGCAAAATCCATATTGCTAAAGATATCACAATTGATAGGCCAGCAGCCACTCTTTCAAAAAGCAGTGACAATTGTTGTAGATTTAAATGTCTTGTGATGGATATTTATGTATGTACTCTTGAACAAAGTCTTCATGTAGCATCTCTTGACCAGTAATATCCACAATCTTGTCACATTGATCTCCCCAAAAAGGACCAAAAACCTTGACATCAAGGGGCTGAAGCATATGTGTTGTGTGGGGAGGAAGAGAGAAGAGGATAATGATGCAAAATGTACTTGTTGAGATCAAAGATTTTGATTAGATCTTATCTTCATCTAATTTTATCTGATCTTATTACTTTCCAAATTGCAACTTTGTGGGGCTCAAAATACATGTTGTGCACACTTTAGATTTGTGTAGTTATAATAAATTTTGATTTTATTTCAAGTAACTTAATAGTTCCTCAAAATTGGGTTCAATTACAATTATGATTATAAAACCCTGAAGTCAAACTAAAGCTCCTAGGTCTAAGAATCCACTCCCTGGGGATTCTGCACCATGGCAATCAGCTTGCTTGTCAGAATCCCCAATTCCTTTTCCCTTTTATCCTTGTTTCATAGTGCACAGACCAACATCCTCCTTGCGTGATTCTGCATCTGGGTCTTGCATTGTTGCAAGTAGTGAGCCATGCTTTGTTGTTTCCATGTTATTTGAATGTTTTACCCTTCCTCCCTTCTTCTCTGCTCTGATTATTCCTGTGTTGCCTCTCTTATTTCAGGGCTCGTCTCCTTTGTGCATGTAGTGGCCAGCCAGTGGTGAGGGATGAGAGAGGAAAGAGCATGTAGAGGCTTTGTTTCTGGAGAAGTGGAGGCTGTCGTGACAAAGGTTTGATTGATGATCTTGGATCATTGATCAGCAATCAAGAATCTTGGATCAGAATCTTTGTACATCAATCACTGATCATTATGTCATCAAGCAATCAGTGATCCTGAGTCAGCATTGCTGCATCATTGGTTAACACCAATTAGATGCTTCCTTGGTTCTCTTGCTTCTTACAAGTGCACTGGCAAACATTTGGGCATTGTTGTCTAGGCTGGCCACAGTACTGAGGTAAGTCCTGCCTACAGGTTTTGGCTTTCTCATACATGTTTCTTTTGCTTACATGTTTTTAGCATTTTTATTCATGTATTTAGAGTAGGACCCAAATAAATCTCTTTTTGCCTCAGTCACAATCAAGGCCTTGTATCAATAATATTATGGTTGCAGGCAAGTTGATAGAGCTCTAGTGTATCATGTAAGCCATGTCCATCATAAATAAGAAGGATAGGTTTCTGTTAGAGGACTGGTTTCCAGACAGTGTCCAACCCTACTCTGAGCAGAGTCCAATGTGTTGGGACGATGTGATATCTGTGATATCTGTGACGGGTACCACGACACAATGGCCAGGAACACAATGGATGTCAACCTGGCCACTAACTGCTTTGTCTCTCTCTTGCATATATTTACCTAGTTGTAGCAACAGTACCCTCAGTTCGTTAACACGTTCTGAGGGTACGTCTTATTCACTGTATACATACAAAGGAAATCACTAACTAGAATACCTAGAAATACTTACGTGTTATCTTAGGTATTCATCAATAGAGTTCGTTGACACGTTCTGAGGAAATACTTACGTGTTATCTTAGGTGTTGATTGCACCGCATATTTGCTGCTGCCTGTTGGATTCTAACAGGTTATGGGCCTATATTGAGCACAATCATCTCGCTTTGTTGCTCGTTGGAATCCACTTCACTTGCCGTGATCACCGATTGCCTCGGACAGTCCCATACGGAGTTGCCCTCCGCCTCTTGTCTGCTTTTACTGAGATCTCTGTGTCTTTACTTCCCGATTTGGGAAGTGTCTCTATTGTCTTCTTTGTCCCTGGAAATCGGCCTGCAAGCCCACCAGTACCATCATGCCTTCGAACTCCAGTGACACTACAGCTCCCTCCATCCCCGCCATATCTGTCCGGGGGGCAGAGTGGAGGCACGAGAAGTTCAATCGCAACGCACCTACTGCTAACCTCGATCGCTGGATCAGGGCCTTGAAAATACACCTCTCCCTACTTGGTCTAAAGTCGTATGTCTTCGCCCCACTCATTTCATCCCCGGACGCGGACTCAGAACCAAACGCTCACCAGAACTGGGCCGCTAATGATGATCTTGCCCGTGCCATGATTTTCACTGCGCTCGATGAGTCGGAATATGACGGCTTGGACGAAACCAGCACTGCTGCAGAACTCTTTGACCAGGTTAAGGCACGTGCAGAAGGGGAGGGACCTGTGAGGATGGTCGCTCTCATCCAGGAAGTCCTACGAATCCAATGCTCACCTGCCGAGCCTTTACCGGAGACAGCGAGATGCATATGTGACATTGTCAATCGCATCTTTGCCATTCAGGCCCTCGACAAAGACCTTTTCAAGTGTGTTGTGCTTTTGAACAGCCTCAACAACCCCCAGTACGAACCTGTTCAGGCCCAAGTATCTTGGGGCCTCGCCGATGCAACCAAAAGCCAGCCATACACCTCAGACCATATCCGGAAACTCTTGGAGACTGTCAGGGAACTTCCATTTTGGGACCTCCGGAATTGTTCCGGGGCAGTCCGGAGATTTCTGGACTTCCATTTCAGGACGTTCTGGAGCTATTTCCATTTTGGGACCTCCGGAGTTGTCCAGGAATAGTCCGGAGATTTCCGGACCTCCTCCGGGGTTAGGGTTTAGGCGCGGTCATGCTGTACAGTACATTCCCACGCCTCCGCACCTGCGCCTGATGCGCCGCACTCTGGCAGAGGAGTCCTTAGACTTGTTCTCTTTGGATTCCCCTCTGCCAGGTAATTAGCTA
>JAGGAU010008762.1:0-10481 GCA_017657275.1 Termitomyces sp. T108 | reverse complement strand
TTGTTCCCCTCGTCGAGCTGAGCTTGTTGAGGGACCAGAACTTCTCATTCGGTGGAGATCAGACGTTTTCTAGCGTCGACACCCCGAACTACAACATTGATCTGTGTGTTTGGTGTTTTGGTGTTGGTGTGTGTGGTGTTATAGTTTGTCCTAGGGCATCTAGCATTGCGCCTCCGGCTTCATCGCTAGGCCATAGTTTGTGTTTCATCTGGAGCCCACCGCGAGGGGTGTGTCTTCATTTGATTGAGAACAGTACGGAGCATATTGTACAAAATTGCAAGGATAAAACCATCCGCGCAGTCGAGTGCAGCGAAGCATACCGCTTCATCATCGAGTAGAAGAAGGGACGCGCCAGAACCACCTATCTCTGTGAGAAGGAGGCCAGCCGTCTATCCGAAGAGGCAGACGAAAACAGCGCTTAACGCAGCGGCTAGTTTAGTCGAACCTTTAGGAAGTGAAAGAAGTCGCGACGTAGAGAAAAGACGAGAAACGATGTCGAGTGCAGGAGGTTCAGGAGGTCAGGGTTCCGTGCCAAGTTCCTCTGGGACTCAGGCGACGGGCTCGTCCGCCCCCTTTGCAATGACGAGAGATGAACTGAGAAATATCTTGGTGGACGTTGTCAGAGCTGTTGGGCCGCAAAACCGTGCGACCATGCGAGCTCCCAAGCTTGCTAATCCATGGGACACCAATGCGCCACACTTTGATGGCACTAAGCCAAAGAAATTAATCAGGTTCTTCGAACTGATGGATGGCGTATTCCTTGAAGGAGGGGTCACCACAGATCGAGACAAGAAAGATAAATGCGTGTTATATGTGGATGGGGACACTGCACAGTACTGGAAGACCTTGTCATCCTTTGCTCGTAACCAGGATTCCTATGAAGCATGGAAGCGTGATGTGGTTGCTTCGTACCCCGAAGTAGCGAATGATGAGACTGGTTCTCTCAGTAAAATGAATACCCTTCTGCGCGGTGTGCGAGATTTGGGATCAGAAGACGCTGCAGAGTTGGCCAAGCTAGTCAGAGAGTTTACAGTGGAGGCGAACAAGTTGGTTGCTCCACCTGCCGCAATTTCTAACAAGGAATTGGTGGACAGATTCCTGATGTGCTTAAGTGCCGAGTTCAGAAATCAGGTCTTGACAAAGTTGGACTTGACTGTGGCGCCACAAGCACCAGTGGGGGGTGTTGTGCGAAAAGAAGACAAGTGGTCGTGGACCGAAGTGTTGAGAGTGGCCAGAGAAATAGCGGAGAATACCACCCGATCATATGCTGGCTATATCAATGGCTCAGTGGGGAGGTCAGCTGCTAGTTCGACGAAGGCAATAGAAGTGAAGTTGGAGGATGAGACGGCTCAGAACATTGCCAAAATGTTGGATAGCCATGTGTTGTTGAAGAGAGAGATGGAGAGCATGCAGGCATCGATGAAATTGGTGTTGGAACAGAGGAGCGTTCAGGCCAATATTCACAAACCATATTATGGTGTGCCGCAGGCGTCGCCAGGACAGAGTGGAGGACCAGTTAGACAGTATAACCCTGGAGGGGTTTTTGCTGGAAACTGCTTCTATTGTAACGATGGGGGACATATGGCAATGCATTGTCCGACCAGGGATAAACACATCAGAGAGGGATTGGTTAAAATGGATGGAGCCGGACGCCTAAGGATGATTGATGGGGCCGCTCTACCAGCCAATAATAATGATGGCACTTCCCTGGCGGAACGAGTTGAGAGTACTGTGGCCAATAAAGCACAAAGTTTCATGCTGGGAATGGATGATTTTTCATACCCCCCACCAATGAGTACATTTATGCAGGCACCAGTGACTGGAGCGACTAGTGGGAGTACAGGGGAAGGCTATTCTGGCGGAATCCTCCCTTCTCCTCAAGTATTGCAGAGCCCTAGCGAGATAAAGAATGAAGTGGGACGAGCTGTCAGAGAGGCTATGAGGAGTCTGATGCAGGAAACTGGCTCAGATTCTTTTTCAAATTTCTGAGTGGTCTGAGGAGGGCTAAACCGAACCTAAGGGCACCTGGGAGAGGTACAGGTTCTGGAGACAAGCCTGAGGACCGAAAGAAAAAGAAAAGCCCTGTGATAGAAGAAGTCAGTGATGAGGAGGACGATGTGGCGCAGGTGGCGAAGCCTTCCACACCTTCGAAGAAACCAGTAGTGGAGTTACCCTATGTGAATGTGAAAGCATTGCCACAAATTCCTAGCGGAATGAGTCAGGGGAAGGAACCAATTCCTGCAGAAAAGCGGAAGGAACCTGCCTATACTCGGCGTGCACCCATTGAAACAGAGGGCCACACTGCGAAAGTAATTGAAGAGTTGATGAGATCCCCTTTGAACGTGACATTGGGAGATTTGTTGAAGGTGTCGAAAGAAGTGAGAGAAGAGGTGAAGAGGCAGTTGGCCCGGAAGAAAGTAGGAAGTGAAGTCCGGGAACAGGACAAAGATCCACCTGCGACGATAGCTTATGCTTTAGAAGTGTGGAGGACTCAGGAAGCGAATCCTAGAGTTTGGAAAGATGTTATGTCGGAACCTGAGGAGGGTGATACCGTCAGAATTGAAGATTTACCATTGGCGTCGTTCAATGTAATCTCAACAGATGGTGGCGCTTTGCCAAGAGGGTCGGTAGTTGTGCAAGATCCTGTGTTGCAGTATATGCAGTCCTTGGGACCACAGGAGGCAGCGAAGAAAGTACTGGTGGCAGCAGAGTCACAGTCTTTGAGGACAGTGTTCCCTACGGTTAATAACCAGGAGCATGTCGAGAGTATTCTGGATGGGGGATCACAAGTTGTGGCCATGTCGTTTGAAGTGGCGCAGCAGCTAGGTCTACAGTGGGACCCGGACGTGAAAATCCATATGCAGAGTGCGAATGCACAAGTGGAGCAGAGCCTAGGTCTAGCAAAGAATGTACCCTTTGCATTTAATGACGTTGTGCTATATCTTCAAGTGCATGTGTTGAAGGAGCCCGCTTATAAAGTGTTACTGGGAAGACCCTTTGATACTTTGACTAGAAGCGTGGTACAGAACGATGATAAAGGAGGGCAGTTGATTACTCTCACCGATCCGAACTCGGGTGTGAGGACGACTATACCTACCTATGAACGAGGAAAGAGCCCAGTTGTGGTTAAAGATGAACCAAAGGAGGGGCATGTTTTTCAGAACTCGAGGAATTGATGTCAAGTCAAGGAGAGATTGCTGTACAGATTGGACAGGACGATGTTGGCCGATGGGAGATTAAAGCATATTGTGTGGCACAAGAGGGTTTTGCTACTAAGGAATTAGTGGATGTGTACCTGAGTGCGTGCGACAATCTATCCCAGCCAAAAAGTATGGACGAGACGAAGGAGGTTCTGCTGTTTGATATTAAGGACTCAGTGAGGAGTGCCTATAAATACAAACCAGTGGATAAGAAAGTGAGACCGGTGTATGGTACACTACCAGAAGAGTTTAGGATTGAGCGATCAATTATTGGTGATCCAATGTTGGGGATGCCAGAACTGACGCCACATCCGCCAGATTTTATACCTACGGGGAGGTATACGGAGGAGAGAAAGGGCATCATAGACAAGAATCACCCAGGTGATTTCCTGTGGCCCGAGGAGAGAAAGTTGATGCATCATTTCATGATGTTGCAGGAGAAGGCTTTTGCATGGGAGGATGCAGAGCGAGGGACTTTCGATGAGAAAGCGTTCCCACCGGTTAAAATTCCTGTATTGCCTCATCAACCATGGGTGCTAAGGAATATACCGATCCCGCCAGGCCATTATGAGGAAATCTGTAAAATCATTCGAAAGAAGATTGATGCAGGGGTTTACGAGCCATCTAACTCGTCTTACCGTTCCCAATGGTTCTGTGTGTTGAAGAAAGATGGAAAGAGTTTGAGGATTGTGCATAGCTTGGAACCTTTGAATAAAGTGACAATCGCACATTCAGGGTTGCCACCAGCTACAGACGAGCTTGCAAATCATTTTGCCGGAAGGGCATGTGGGTCGATATTTGATTTGTTTGTGGGTTACGATGAAAGGATCCTTCATCCGGTTTCTAGGGACCTTACGACCTTCCAGACACCCTTTGGGGCGCTGAGGCTTGTGACATTACCTATGGGTTGGACAAATTCTGTTCCAATATTCCACGATGATGTGACCTTCATCTTGCAGCCGGAGATTCCTCAGTGGACCATCCCATATATTGATGATATCCCAATACGAGGACCGGAGACGCGTTATGAGTTGCCTGGGGGAGGCTACGAGACGCTTGAAGAGAATTCTGGCATTCGTAGATTTGTATGGGAACACATGCAAGTTGTAAACCGAGTGGCGCAGAGGATGAAGCATAGTGGGGGAACCTTTTCTGGACCAAAAGCATTCATTTGTTGTGATGAAATCACAGTGGTCGGACATAGGTGTACCTATGAAGGGCGAAAGCCAGAGACAGACAGAGTTGGTGTTATACTTCGGTGGGGGCCTTGTAAAGACCTCACTGATGTGAAATCATTCCTTGGAACTACTGGCGTATGCAGGATGTTCATTAAGGATTATGCTAGGATCGCAGAACCGATCAATCGGTTAAACAGAAAGGATGAGCCTTTTGTTTGGGGTCCTGAGCAGGAGGAGTCGATGCAGGCGTTGAAGGACGCGTTGCTGAATAGTCCCGCGTTGAAACCACTGGTGTATGGTGAAGGTGCACCGCCAGTAATTTTAAGTGTGGATACGTCGTGGAAAGCAGTGGGCTTTTACATTAGCCAGGAGGATGGAGATGACCCAAAGCGGCGGTACGTGGCGCGCTTTGGCTCAATAACGTTGAATGATAGGGAGGCGAATTTTTCGCAACCTAAGAGAGAGTTGTATGGGCTGTATCGAGCCCTGGATGCTTGCAAGTATTGGTTGCTTGGGTGTCGAGACTTGATTGTGGAGACAGATGCGAAGTACCTGAAGGGTATGCTCAATAATCCGAGTATGGGACCGAATGCTACCATTAATCGCTGGATTGATGCAGTATTGATGTACCATTTCACTCTAAGGCATATTCCCGGAAAGGTGTTCGGGCCAGATGGTCTATCTCGTAGAGATTGGTACCAGGGCGACGAGGAGTTTAATAGACCTCATGAAGAGTTGGACCAGCCGCTCGGACCATTGAAATATGAATATCCTGGGAAGGATAATGATTTCAGTTTGGGGGAGGACTGGGAGCCATTGGAGTTTGAGGACTTCAAGAAGAATATCGACACTAGAGGAGGGTACTTGTATCCCATGGCCTCGGATGTGACAGATTTCTTTCAAGAATGTTCAAGAGAACGAGAAACGATGGAGAAAGAGAAGCAGGCAGTGCAGTATCAGATGAGCGAGTTGGGGACTAGTAGAAGCAACGTGTCGGTGCATGTGGCGCAATTTCTGGCAACGGAAATATTACCGGACATTGCTTTGAAGTTTGATCCCGAGAAAGTTGAGACGTATGTGGAGGGGCACAGAACTCAGGCAGGAAGGAATCAGGATGAGCGGATACCACTGGTCAAATCTTGGCTAAAGGATCCGTTTATTCGGCCAAAAGGCATGGATGACAAGCAATATCTACGATTCACCAGATGGGCGAGGACGTTCTTCATTGATAAGGCGGACCGCTTATATAGGCGAAATCTAGAAGGAGCACACCAGTTGGTTGTTGAGAAACAGTATCGCATGTACATGATGCGTGCGGCACATGACTCATTAGGCCATAGAGGCTTCTATGCTACAAAATCCTTGATTCAGCAGCGGTTCTGGTGGCCGGAGTTTGAGAGAGACGTGAATTGGTATGTGAAGACGTGTCAATTGTGTCAAGAAAGGCAGAAGGTACTGTTGAGGGTGCCGCCTACAGTCACATATACACCTTCCATATTCCAAGTGTTGCATGCAGACGTGATGCAGATGCCGATGTCCAACCAGTGTAAATATATTGTGCACGGAAGGTGTGCTTTATCATCCTGGATGGAGGGGAGACCGTTGAGACAGGAGACAGCCGCTGCAATTGGGCAGTGGCTATTTGAAGAAATAATCTGCAGATGGGGTTGCATGTCAATGATAGTGACGGACAATGCGCCACAGTTCAAAGCAGCATTATTGTGGCTCGAAAAGAAATATGGGATAAGAGGGATCCAAATTTCTGCTTATAATTCGAGAGCGAATGGAAAGATCGAGAGACCACACTGGGATGTGCGCCAGTCTTTGTATAAAGCTACTGGGGGCGACGAGTCCAAGTGGTTCTGGTTCTTTTGGCATGTGATGTGGGCCGACAGAATTACTGTTAGGGAAAGACTTGGGTGTTCTCCGTTCTTCTTAGTAACGGGAGCTCATCCTATCCTACCCTTGGATGTGGCTGAAGCGACTTGGCTTGTGGAAATACCAGATGGTCCACTGTCTACAGAGGATTTAATTGGTTTCAGAGCTAAAGCACTAGCTAAACATCGGCAGCATGTAGAGGACATGAGGGTCCGTGTGGATAAAGAAAAGTTGAGGCTGGTGCGGAGATATGAAGAGGAAAATAAGGGTACTATCCAAAACTTGGATTTTAAACCTAAAGACCTCGTGTTGGTGCGCAATACTGCAGTGGAGTATGCATTGAATAAGAAGATGAAGCCGAGATACTTGGGACCTATGGTGGTGGTCGCCAGAAATCGTGGAGGCGCTTATATTCTTGCAGAATTAAACGGTGCAGTGTGGCAAGAGAAAGTTGCGGCTTTTAGAGTTATTCCTTATCACGCGAGGAGATCAATTGAATTGCCAGGGGAGTTGCTGGAATTTATTGATATCTCTGAGGAGACCTTGCAGACATTGGAAAATTCAGACGAGCCAGGAAGTTTTGAAATGAGTAGAGACTGGTGGTTTGATGGAGTCAAATTAAAGGATTCAATTGATAATGAAGAAATTGTCATTGAAGACTAATATGCTCTATTAATCAAAGTCTACAGACGTGGTATTGACCGTGAGAATCGGCGCCATGCCTGGCGCGAGTTCCCACGGGTCGTGCACCTTTGGAGCTCCAGAGGTCGGATGTCGGAACGTGGGTGCAAGGTTTCCAGTTTGGAATCCTAAAGCACATGATGTGGTGAATGTTAGGGTTAGGTCTCCGGACGTCCGAGACATCACGTGAGCGCGTGAACTTGGGTTTGGAGCAGCCAAAACCGTGTTGATGTTGATGATGCAAAGTGTGACCCATACACATTGGGGCGCCGCTGCGTTACAGTCACATCATCAAAGAAAGGAGTGTGGTGGCGTATAGAGTTGAAGTCACATTTATGGGTTCAAAATGGATAACATTGTCCAAAGAATCTGATGACTATGATCAGGGGAGTGTTGCAGACGAAGGAGTTCTACCAGAGAGGGTGGAAAATCGAAAGTACCAGAAAAATGTTAGAGATACCAGTCTCTATTCAAAGTATGGGAAATTGGAACGTGTGAAGAGGAGTTAGAGGACGAAGTTGTCGAGCGCCATGTTTCCTTGGCTGTCACCTTCACTTTCGCCTTTGGCATCATTGTCATCGCCGGCAGTAAGGTCGAGCTTGGAGACGTCGGGTAAAATACCACCAAGGGCACCCTTGGAGCGCAGATCGATTCCGAGATCCTTGAGGAGTTTCTCAACGTGGGAGAAAGCAGATGTGCAGAGACGAATGTGGTGTATAAGCTGTAAAGCTTGAGTGAAGTGTTCCATGACGATTGCATGAGTGTCGGGTGCGCCACTGAGCTCACGAGCTTGGCGGAGTGTTTCCTGAACTTTGACGTCGCGGATGAGGGCGAGAGCGCCTAGAAGTTGTGAGGAAGGTGGTGGCTGGCTGAATGAAGGAAAAACGCACTGGCGAGAGTGGGGTCCTCATTTAAAGCAGCATTGGAGGAGTTTTCATTTGGGTGGCGCAGGCTGAGTCGAGCCTTCTTGCCTTTGGCAGGCACCTGATGAAATGTTAATGGATAAAGCATGATTGAAGAGACTACGGCGTACGATAGCAACTTCTTCGGGAGGAGCATCCATGACTGTGTCCTTGTCAATGTGGCTGTCATCCTAGAAGAGATGAGAAAGTGTGGCGAAGGTGACGGATAAGTAGTATCGTACCTTGCGCTTGCGAGGAGTGTTTTTGGGGATGCGAGCGGCGGCGCGGAGAGCGGCTTCTTCAGCATTGCGTACCTTGTTGATGGTAGCAGTCGGAGTAGCAGGGTTCTCGTCGAGGAATTTTCTGAATCGGGTCCAGCCGTTGGGGAACCATTCAGCAGATTTGTTGTGTTTGGCATTGAGGCCATCGACGGTGGTAGCGACACCTTGAAGTTGCGCGATGAGGGAATGACAATAAGGCGTCTTGAGGAAGCCGACATTGTTGTCAATGTCCTATAAAATTATTGATCCATGGGTTGGTGAATTGGAGAAATAATATGAACGTACGCCGATGCGGGCGAGGAAGTCAGTTAGAGCTGATTGAAGGTCAAGGGCGCTCTTGAGGTACTTCGAGGAGCCATTAAACCTTTCAGCTGCGCTGAGGAGAGAAGTGTGGACAGCACGTTGAGCGTCGGTCGGAGTGTTCATTGGTACAAGAAGAGTGCGATGGATGCTTGAATCTCTGAGCTCATTGGGGCTAGCATTTATGAACGAAGGACTCTAGCATAGGAATGAGGGTGCTGGGTCTTCGTCCGAAATGTTGAATGGTGCGGACATGTGGTCCGAAGATAAGGCGTTGATTGAATAATGGATTTGTGATTTTGGTGACTCGGAGAGTCTTTGTTTCAGTGTGGGGGAGAGGGTAGATCCTGATACCACATGGAAATTAAATTGAGCCAAAATTTTCAATGAAATTTTCATACATTTTCGGTTTGTGGCCGAAGAGATAAGGAAAGAGGGTGCCAATGATGGGTACATGGGGGTTTGGACTTCAGAATAAGTGAATTGACATGGAGAGGCGAAGTGGCGCTCTGCCAGAGAGACATCAAGTCGGGATCTACCATACATGGAAAGACTCGAATGTTTGATGGTCATCACTATTCTTGAATGGAACGGATGAGCCGTTATTGAATGAAGTACTATTGAATTGTGGTATTCAATGGGAAGAGAGTGTATTGAGATAGTGGAAAAGCGGATTAAACTTCGGATTTATTCGGAGACCGTTGACTATACTATTGGGGTGTTGATGTCCATGTATGAAGGGTGAAGCCGACGTACATCATCAGAAGGGGGCATGAGGCCCGATGTGAGGCGAAACAGTAAAAGGCGAAAGAGGGGGAAGTTTGGCTGAGATGCCAGAGTGCGGATGATGGCGCTCGCAGCGAAGAGATGTGTGAATTTGAAGGTGTCATATGCTAAGGCATTGGCATGAGTGAGGAGAGGACGGTCAGGTAGATTGGAGGGGACAGGATGTCGGCGAAGGAATCCTGGAAGCTCATCTACGAGGACATCGAATGCAGTGGCAGATGTGCGGGCTGAGCGAATGAGTAAAGAAACTCCTACTCAGCCTTGTAAATTCTGAAGCCAAGTGTTGTAGACGTGTGGAAGACGTACCAAGGTGCTCTAGATCGGCAGGAAGTAGGCGTTCTACGAGTATGTGGGCTTCCTTGAGGCGGTTTAAGGGAATGCGAAATGCGCATGATTTCCCTTGGCTAGCTTCTTCGCATGGAATGCAGGGAGTTCCCCAATTTTGAAAGGAGCATTGCACAGAAATGTGTGGTGGTTGAGACATGCAGCGAAGACAGCAGGAGGTCTGGGGCTGTGGACTTTTAGAAGTCTAAACAAAAGTGTTGATGAGAAAGACGAACATTGGGAGTTGAGGGCATGTTGGCGGCCTCAGACAGACCAAGAAGACGTAGACGACCAGCCATATGTGATGGAAGGTTGTGATGAGAGATGAAGTAGTGCGGAGAAAATTGTCGAGTGATATATCGGACAAGTGAAGTCGATCATCCAGGGTAAATGTTGATGACGTCGAGGGTACGGATCAATTCCAGGATGATTGGTGGATGTCGATAAGACAAAGTTGAGGAGGAGTGCGCAACAGATGTGGAAGTTGGCAAACAGTGCTCATAGTCCATGCGGGGACTGAGTTGAATGCAAAAGGCGGCATGTTGATGATGTGGAGATCGGTGATGTGTTCGGACACAGAGACAGCAACGAGTGCGATGACAGTCAGAAAAATTGGTCGATGGCATACCCTGGCAATACGAGATATGACTCGGAGAGTCATGATTTCAGTTTGGGGGAGATGACACGGTGTGAACTGGTACACCCGTGAAAAACGCGATTTTGTGTCAACAAAATGTGTTATCGTGCCAAGACTAGGGAAACTATAGAGCTGGGGAGGAGCCCGACTCTGTCAGTTAAAACCGTGTTGAGAAGCGCCCAGACACTCAGATCGAGGAAAGTGCAATGATACCTGTGGGGTCAAAACACTATGCCTAGTTGACGAGGACTCATAGGTCTGATGTGTGTAATAGAGATGGCAATCTATTCATACAGTTGGTGGCTACTTCACGC
>JAGGAU010008761.1:0-10511 GCA_017657275.1 Termitomyces sp. T108 | reverse complement strand
CATTGGTGGCTGTGTTATTACTAATACTGTTTACTAATCGGGCCCCAGTATGTAATGGAGTATGACTAACAATAATCAATGCTGAGTAAGGTCCATGCATATGACTCATCAAGGCTGACTACTAAGAGATGGAAGGGGAAAGGGTGGGCCAAGCAGCCGGTCAGATCTGCTAGGGAATAGGCGTATCGTCGGACTAAGCTCGGAGTAGGGTTGGACACGGTCCGGAAACCGGTCCCCTGACAAAGGCATTCTGCTTATCTTTGAAGGACTTCTTTGGGTATACATCTGACCTCCTAGTCAGCACGTTGGGCTTGGCTCCAAGTAATCCTGGGCAATAGTGAATAGTGAAGTTGTACTCCAATAGGAGTTCCAACCAACTTGCCTGCTGCCTGCTGAGTTGCTTCATGGTGGTGAAGTACTGGAGGTTGTTGTGATTGGAGTATACCTGGATCCAATGTCTTGTGCCCTTGAGGTATGTGTGCCACTGTTTAAATGCCTTGACTATGGCAAGGAGCTCTTTGTCACAGATGTTGTAGTTGAGCTCCATGGCCATCATAGAACAGGTGTAGAAAGCCACAAGATGAAGGTCCTTGCCATCGGAGTCCATTTGGGAGAGGATTCCAGTGATAGCAAAATCAGAGGCATTGCACTCAAGGACCACCAAGAGGAAGGGGTCATAATGATGCAAGATGGGGGCAGACATGAACACCTTCTTTATGAGTTTGAAGATGCTCTGGCATCTAGAGTCCCAATCCCAAGGGGCATCCTTCTGGGTCAGGCAGGTCAGATGTTTGGTAATACTGGAGTAGTTGTCTATGAACTGCCTGTAAAAGTTTGCAAAGCCCAGAAAGGCTTGGAGCTCCTTGAGATTCCAAGCTCAGGGCCAGTTGAGGATAGTCTCAACCTTGGCAGGATCCATGCAGACTCCCTCCAAGAAGACAATAATGCCTAGGTACTCCACTTCCTGGGTGTGGAAGGAGCACTTCTTGGGTTTAGCATGGAGGTTGTGCTCCTAGAGTTGTTCTAGGATGCGTTGCATGTGCCCTTGGTGTTCTTCAAGAGAATTGGAGTAGATCAGGATATCGTCCAGGTACACAATCATGAAGACATTGCTCATGTTGTGGAAGATGTTGTTCATGAATAATTGGAAGGTGGCGGGGGCATTGGACATTCTGAAGGGCATGACTAGGTATTCAAATAGTGCATTCATTGGGTACTTCTTTGATGGTGGGGTTGTATCAGGACTTCAGGGAGATGCTTGCTGTTAAGCGTTCATCCCCAGTGTTGAACGTCATTGTCATGGACTTCCAGTTCATGTCCAGGTTGGCTTCCTGGAGCCATGAGAGTCCCAGGATTATGGGAGTGGCCCAAGACAGTTGTGTAACCAGGAGGTCCACTGATTCCTTGCACTTAGTAATGGCCCTAATGGGGCAGAAGGCAGAAGTGGAGTGTATAGTGGATAGCAGTTCCCAAATCATTTCAATGTCCAAGGAAGTGGCAATCTATTGTCTTACACATGCAGAGCCTGAATGGGGCCATCAACACATCCCTTGAATGAGCTACAAATGTGCTGTGTGTCTTCAGTGACGTTACTCTCTTCTTACAGATTCATGTCATCCAACAGCCAGCATATGACATCTCACTCAGCAAACCCTTTGATGTTTTCACAAGAAGTACTGTAAAAACATATAGTGCTAATAACACCTCCATCACCATCACTGATCCAAACCCAGGAGCCAACCAAACTATACCAACCTATCCATGGGGGTGCTTGTCATGACCTGCCACCACCGCTGGTATCCAGCCCCAGCCCTGGTATCTCCAACCTCACCAGGACAGCTCCAAAAACTCCAGGCCCAGACCAGCCATTTCCAGCAGCCATCAGCACACCAGCGGCCATCAACACCCATCACTGCCCATGCACACCACATCAGCACTGACACTGGCAAACTCCAGTCACCCATGCCACCATTAGCACCTGCCCTGGCTTTCCCCAGCTGCCAACGCCATCATCAGCACTCACCCCAGCAATCCCCAGGCCATCAACACCACCATCAGTACTGACCCTGGGAATCTCCGGCCCATCACTGGCAACCTCCAATGCCCTCCTTTTCCAATTGGGCAACCATTGTGACTTGTGCATCAATGCATCACCCCAGCCCAAACTCCATGCCCACACCTCCTCCTTGGTTGACTCCTTGCCTCCCTGCACATTCCATGCCTCTGCATGCTCCCAAAGCAAGACCCATGCTTTGTGAGTTCCTTTACGCCACTTGACTGACACTGATGCCTGCAGTACCCTTGCATGACCTAGGCTTCAGCAGGAGTCCCAGCGCCATTGCACGACTCCTTGCATGGACCCTGGGCAAGAACCCCTACACTGTGACTTGCTCCAGAGCCTTTTCCACCCCTTGTATATAAGTCATAGTATAGCGTTTGGTATGGTAGTGTTGATATTGCCCATTCTTCCTGGTCTCTTGTCCAGTTCTTGCATTGTTCCCATCGATCTTGTTTGTCTCATCTCTATTTTTCCATTGTCTTGTACTTGACTTGTTTACCTCTCTCTCATATTACTCATCTTGTTCTCATCTCAATCTATCTGCTTTTCCTCTCCCGGTCTCCTTCTCTAAGTCTCCTTTTCTGTCTCTCTCTTTTTTTCTCTTCCTTTCTTCCTCCTTGTCTCCTTGTCTCTATTCTCTTCCAAGCCTCTGACTCTCTTCATTGCTCTCCGCCTTCTTCCTTCAGCCCTATCCCCGGGACTTAGCAGTTCCCACGTCTGAGCTTCAGCCTACCAGCCCCTGCTTCCCCAGAACTTGTCCTTAGCCCTGGAGCTCGCTCCCGACCCCTGGAGTTCCCTCAACAGCCCCCTGGACTAGTCTTGGTCTCTCCATACTCACCCTTGTCCCCTCAATCCTGGTCCATATGCTGTGCCCGCCATTTCAGTTGTGTGTATAGACTTTGTGCATGCTAAGTAAGGATTTGCCCAGTGGTCTGAGCCTCTGTGGTCAGTGGAACCTGACAATGCCTGCCTAACAAGCAACCAGCCCCCAAGACTTTTGTACCAACTGATGCAGAAAACCAAGGGATTTTCAGATAGCATTGAGAAAGTGATGAGTGGTGATCATAGAGATGTTGCACTAATATTAGATTTTGACCACAGAAACCAATCAACCAGCATAATATCCTATGCTATAATTGATGAGACAGCCCCCAAAGCTGCCTCTACAAACAGTAACCCTATTATTGCAACAAACCATGTATCTACAGAGATAAAATTGAATCCCCAAGGAGCTTACCAGGCTTTGTTGGTTTATCTTTATCTCACCACATCAGAACTATTCAAACCTGCCAATTGCATCAACTTGCACTATGTTACCAATAGGTTAGGGGGCCTTGGACAAAAAGGTATTCCTCCAATGGTAAGTAAATTATCGGGTATGGTAAAATGGAAGGGTGTGCAGGTCAAAAACGCATGGCCTGGCCTAGCAATGAATGCAACCATGTGGGAACTGACCATGGTGGAAATGCCACAAGGGCAACAAACAGGGCCAACAAATGACTGGGGACAGTCAAGATTTCAGTGTGGGGGAGGATGATAGGGGCCAAATAGAGATGAGGATGGAAAGCAGAAAAGGCCCTGGAATTTTCAGCTAAACATGGCCAGCTAGTAATGGTAGCAGTACTGGCAGAAGTACCAGTAGAAATGACAATGGCAGTGGTACTGGCAGAAACAACAACGGCAGCAGTACTGGTAATCAACTGATGGAAGGGGGCAGTAGGTGGAATAGGTCAAGTCACTCTGATCTGTGGTAGAAGCATGTTGTGCTGCAGGTGCCCACAGGCTGGTGGGAGTGGAGTGAACTAGGCAGGTAATCTTAGACCCAGCAGTGGTTTCTAGGTGAGATATTCTAGGGTGAGTGGTTACAGTCAGCCACCATTAACACTATAAATACTGTATTATATCTTAGAAAAAGGACAAGAAAAAAGCTTCCTCTTTGAGAGCAGCCCCTTTGAGAGCAGAGATCTAAGTCTAGAAGCATATCCAGCCAGGTATTTTTGGCAGCATCAGTGTTATTGTTTTGTTTCTGCCAGTGTCATTATCCTTCCATTGCCATTGCTAGTAGTATATTGAACTCCAGAAACTTAGTCTTCTTTCTAATGGTAACATTCTGAGTCTTTTGTATTTTGTCTAATTGTCACACCTATTGTGCAAAAATCTCATTGATAATCAAGTACTAGATATAAATACTAATTCTTTAAATAGAAGAAAAGTAACACTATTACTAGAGCAAAAAGTGTGGATCCTGGGATGTGTGAGCCAAGTGTGAAGAGCAGTCCTGGAGTACTGTATATGCATACTGTATAAAGCTTCTGGAGCATGCTGGCAAAGTATCCAGGAGTGTATGTTGAAACTTCTCACTGTATAGGTCTGATTGAGAGTGGTGGGCATTGGGATGTGTATCAAGTGGTCTGACATTGAGTGTCAGCTGTGGGTGTTGAGCATGATTGCTGGAGTGATTGCTGGGTGATGCAGGTGGTTGCAGTGCTATGTGGTTAGTCAGGGTTGATGTGGATGATTAGGGTTGATGCAGTGATTGCTGGGGATCAGGGTTGGTGGGGCAGGGAGGTTGGGCATGTATGGGCAATTACTGGAGAAGTGAGGAAGTGGAAGTTCAGTGGAGATGTCCTGGAGTTGTGTGTGTTCTGGAGGTGGGTCATGACAAAAGTTTGGGTTTTTCTCAAAGTATATATTCTAGCTTTTTACCATATTATTTCTTTGTTTGAGCAAGATGAAAAATGCATGTATGTCCATGACTTGGTCCATTGCCTTTGCTGTATTCATGTTTGACTTACTTCTGATAATTGCCTGGATCTCAGGGGATATTCTAAAGATGCTTTGCACAAGTTCTTCTACAAGCACCCTTGCTTCTGCTGTGTTGTTATAGCACAAACCCTTTATTGTCATTACATAAAGTTGTCTGAAGAGTGTGTAAAGCAAGAAAAAAACAGTTGCCTTAGTTGTTGCTACTACCTCAAGCTCGAGTAGACATTGTGCTTTTTGTTGGTTTAAGCCTACAATGAGTGCATAATATGAGTGTGAGAAGCATTTGTCTTCCTTTGGTAGCAGGGTTTGTTCTGGAAAGATTACTGCTAAGCTCTTATAGTATTTGATGAATTATGGTTCTTCTGGCTTCCATGGGTTCATATTTGGCTTAATATAGCCTTGCCTACATGATTTTTCATTCATGTCAGATATTTCTCTCCAAGAAACCAGCCAACAAAACTATTGTTACAGTGCTGCTTATTGAAAAACCTCTTCTCCACATCTAAAGGAAATCTTGATTTATTTGATGAAAAGCAAAACCTACATGAACCACAAGTAAGAGGAAAAGATATGAAAGATTAATCATAGAAATGACCAGGTGGTGTGTAATTGTTCATTTGCTTCCTCAGCTTGCACACTCTTTGATGAACTTTTGGACTTTCTGAAGCTGATTTTCATCACCTGCCTCAAACCCAGGAAAATCATGGAAGATATACTGTAGATTTCTGCAAAAGACAAATGATAGCATTAAACAGTGACTTGCAACAAAATACTATAATTACCCCTGAATTTGGTTCTTATCAAGGAAAAAGAAAGGTGGTAGTGTATTGTCTGCATTGTGACTGGTCATGTTCTTCTAAGCTTGGCTGTAGCTTATACTCAGGCTAAAATGCCTGAAATGGCATACTATGTGCTAAAGTTTTACTCTGCATCAAGTCTGAATATTGGTGCTATCATCCATAGTGTCTTATGGGAGGGCATCATTCTTGAGTAAAGTCAAGTACAAAAGTGAGGGCATCTAGCTCACTGAAAGTGATAAACTCAATGCAAACAATTTTTTCCCTACTTTTAAACCAGAATTTATGATGAGTATAATCCATGATACAAATAGTCTGCTGGGCATTCCAAAGCTCTTGCTAACAACATCATGAGGTGCTTGATCCTTTCATTTTGGTGGAAGCTTGTATATATATGCTGTGAGCATTCCACTAGCCTGAGAGACAGGAAGATCCCTTGTATCTGCCAGATTAGATATTTTGTTATCTGCACTACTTATGAGAATGTGTCATTGACATGGCACCACAGAATTCAATAGGTTTGATGAGTTGGTTGCCTAGAATATATCAGAGAGCCAAGAGTCTATAGCTAATAGTAGAAGATTCAAAAAAAAATGTAATTGGTGGTTACAGACAGAAAAATTCTGCATATATCATACAGCAGTTAAATCAGACCAATAGACTTACAGATTGTTCATGCTCCTAAGAGTATCAGGATGATTGTTTTCTAATATTGCTTACTGAATAGCCAAAATCTGTCTCTGCATTTCTTCAGCTTCTTGGAGCTTTCCAGCCTCATACAGAATCAACCTAAGATTATCCATGCTAGTAAGAGTATCAGGATGAGTGTGTCCTAACACTGCTTGCTGAGTAGCCAAAACTTGTCTCTGTATGGTTTCAGCTTCTTGGAACTTTCTAGCATCTTTTAGAATCATTCCAAGATTATTCATGCTAGTAAGAGTATTAGGATGATTGTTTCCTAACACTGCTTGCTGAGTAACCAAGGCCTGTCTCTGCATCTCTTCAGCTTCTTGAAGCTTTCCAGCTTTGTATAGAATTATCCCAAGATTATTCATGCTAGCAAGAGTATTTGTATGCCTGTTTCCTAACACTGCTTGCTGAGTAGCCAAGACTTTTTTTTGCATCTCAGCAGCTTCTTGCAGTTTTCCAGCTTCTTGTAGAGTCATTGCAAGATTATTCATGCTAGCAAGAGTATTAGGGTGACTGTTTCCTAACACTGCTTGCCAAGTAGACAAGACCAATCTCTGTATCTTTTCAGCTTCTTGAAGCCTTCCAGCTTCCTTTAGAATCATTCCAAGATTGTGCAAGTTAACAAGAGCATTAGGAATACTGTTTCCTGACACTGCTTGCCGAGTAACTAAGACCTGTATTTGCATTTCTGCAGCTTCTTGAAGTTTTCCAGCTTCCTTAAGAATCATTGCAAGATTATTCATGCTAGTAAGAGTATTAGGGTGACTGTTTCCTAACACTGCTTGCTGAGTAGCCAAGACTTGTCTTTGTATCTTCTCAGCTTCTTGAAGCTTTCCAGCATCTTTTAGAATTCCTCCAAGATTATTCATGCTAGCCAGAGTATCAGGATGACTATCTCCTAACACTGCTTGTCGAGTAGCCAAGACTTGTTTCTGCATCTCTTCAGCTTCTTGGAGCTTTCCATCTGCTTGTAAAGTAATTCCAAGATTGTTCATGCTAGTAAGTGTATAAGGGTGACTGTTTCCTAACACTGCTTGCTGAGTAGCCAAGACTTGTTTTTGTATCTCTACAGCTTCTTGAAGCCTTCCAGCTTCCTTGAGAATCATTCCAAGATTTTGCATGCTAGTAAGAGTATTGGGATGACTGTTTCCTAACACTGCTTGCCGAGTAGCCAAAACCTGTCTCTGTATATCTTCAGCTTCTTGGAGCTTTCCAGCTTCTTGTAAAGTAATTCCAAGATTATTCATGCTAGTAAGAGTATCAGGATGATTGTTTCCTAATACTGCTTGCCGAGTAGCCAAGGCCTGTCTTTGCATTCTTTCAGCTTCTTGAAGCTTTCCAGCTTCTTTTAATATTCTTCCAAGATTATTCATGCTAGCAAGAGTATCAGGATGAGTGTTTCCTAATTCTGCTTGCAAAGTAGCTAAAACCTGTCTTTGCATCTCTTCAGCTTCTTGGAGTTTTCCAGCTTCTTTCAGAATCATTCCAAGATTATTCATGCTAGCAAGAGTATCAAGATGATTGTTTCCTAATACTGCTTGCTGAGTAACTAAGGCCTGTCTCTGCATTTCTTCAGCTTCTTGAAGCCTTCCTGCTTCTTGTAGAGTAAGTCCAAGATTATTCATGCTAGTAAGAGTATTAGGATGACTGTTCCCTAACACTGCT
This sequence comes from Termitomyces sp. T108, assembly GCA_017657275.1. Lineage (NCBI taxonomy): Eukaryota > Fungi > Basidiomycota > Agaricomycetes > Agaricales > Lyophyllaceae > Termitomyces > Termitomyces sp. T108. Next base: position 2,534 of record JAGGAU010008761.1, on the reverse strand, counting down.
TGCTGAGTAGCTAAGACCTCTTTCTGTATCTTCTCAGCTTCTTCAAGCCTTCCAGATCTTTTCAATGTGTTTCCCAACATGACCTTCCAGTGATGAAGCATATTAGGTTCTCTCTCTTTGACAGATGTTATGACTATTTCAATTTGCTCAATTGCTTCATTCCATAGCTGTAATGTATATAAAAATCTTGCAGCTACTTTTGAAACCTCCAAGCCCACTGTTGTGCTCTGTTGCAATTTTTTTACATGGGGAAACCACAATTGAGCATCATCATAGTTGAAATCTTCCTGACCTAAGCAAAAATATACTTGTGATGCCCAATCATATATCTTTTCTTTTTCTCCCTGTGTTAAAAACTCATGACAACACTGTTGAACCAAAGGATGCATTGTTACTAGGTTTTCTGAAATTCTTTCAACTAATGAGTATGATGATAGCATTTGAATAGCTTCATCCATGAGCCTTTCACTCCATTGCTGCTCATTATCTATAAACAATTTCAAGACTTGTTCAAGCTCCAGAACATAATTGTCTCCTTGAATATTCATAGTCTTCCATGCTCTCTGCAAAAAATCTATAGGAATTCTGCTATAATGACAAACAGCCCAAAAGTTCAGTACTGTCTTTGCAGCTATAGAAAGCTTGTCATAGCTTATTTTCCATGTGAAATACAGTGATAATGAATAACTATCGATATGTTGTCTTATATTTTGTTCAAGAAATCTCTTTTTGTTTGATTTGTACTTCTCAACATATTGAACAAACCCTAACCATTTCTCTTGCAACAAATAGTGACCAGCTTGTACAATAGCCAAAGGAAAAAACTCAAGTTCCTTGACTAGAACCCTAGCTTCTTGATAGGAAAATTGTGGTCTGCCACAAATTTTTTCAAGCAGGGCAATTGAAGCTTCTTCAGTTAATTCCTCAATCTTGTCATTATGATATGGTGCATGTGATATACATTCTTTGTTTCTTGTGGTAATGATAATGTTTCCATGTTGACAAGATGGAAAAAAAGGTTGAAGATCAAGCATTATATCATCTGCATTGTCAAAGACCAACAGCCAATCTTGTTGCTTAGAAACAAGCAGTTGAAGACCAGCAGCAAAGCTGGGCTCAGATATATTTGCCTGACTTGCAACAAACTTGAAGAACTGCTCTATGGAAAGTTTTGAGCTTGCATCAATGAAATATTTAGGTGCAAATCTGAATCAATAATCAAAGGCAAGACTATATGCATTTCTTAAATCTTACATACCTCGATCCATATAATGCTAAAAATTGCAGAACAATTTGTGTTTTTCCAGCTCCACCTAAACCATAGAGAACATATCTTCTTTGTACTTTAAAGGTGGAATTTGTGGCAAAGTATTCATTTAATTTTTTAATAATGTCTTTTCTTCCTGTAAAGACCTGAGTAGGAGCCGGAATCTGATAAATATCTTGCATAGAAATATTTATATAATCTTGAGGCAATGAGAAGCCTCCCAGTCTTCCAATAGAGAGTTTACAAGGGCTGGTATGCAAAGCCTGAACAATGTTATTGACATGATTTGCAACAGTAGTTTGATGCAAATAAGAATGAGTATGTGTCTTGATATCTGATAGTTTTTTCCAATCATTCAAAGCAAGGTTTTGCAGTCCTTGTTCAACATTGAGCCTGAAAAACACATTAGAAATGTGCTTATATTGGCCCATCATTTCTTCAGCAGCTTTTTCACTGTCAGTTGCAATTTTTCTGATAATATCCAGCATATTTTTATCAGATTGTTGCAATGAGAGAGGACCAAGCTGTCCAGCACCTATGCTAATGAAGCAAGCAACTTTGGCAGAAAGGCCAAATATATGTTCTGCTTCCTCAAGAACAAGTTTACTGGGATTATTGTAGCCCAAATTACCACCAATAAAAGATTCTGAAATGCCTTGATCAGTAATCAAGATATGCTTGAAAAGTCCTGGAGTGGCCGTAGTTGCACGGGCTGCTTCTACAATAGTGCAATTATGGCCCTGATTTGCACCCAATATGTATGAATGAAAAATTCGTGGTGTTAAGTGAGCAGATGGAAGTGCCACAACAAAACTAGAAGTGTGCTAGGTTATCCTCTATCCAAAAGAAGTGTGATGCACAGACCATTTACAAACTTGTGAATCACCATTTCGCAGCAGAGCATTTGGTGACAGTCCAGAGGATTCAATGATTGCCTTCATGCTAGTCTCAAAAACTGAGGCTTTGAATTTCTCTTTTCTGTTTCGACACTTCTTATCTGAGAAGACACGGGAACAGAAGCGAACGTATTCCTTGATGGCCTGCTCAATTGGCATCTCGAGCCGTCCGATCATCAATGCAATAAGTCTAGAAGATGTCAGAAAATGAAGCCTGAGAAACTACTCGAGTGAATCTAATATGGGACATACCCTCCCGTTCCAACACCACCGATGATATCGAAATACTGGCAGGGTTTTGGTGCTATAGCAGCTTTGTCAATGAAGCTTATCCTGTTCATAAACTCTTGTATGATCAGAAGCTCGGAGAG
>JAGGAU010008760.1:0-10540 GCA_017657275.1 Termitomyces sp. T108 | reverse complement strand
GCAGAGGGGAATCCAAAGAGAACAAGTCTAAAGACTCCTCTGCCAGAGTGCGGCGCATCAGGCGCAGGTGCGGAGGCATGGGAATGTACTGTACAGCATGACCGCGCCTAAACTCTAACCCCGGAGGAGGTCCGGAAATCTCCGGACTATTCCCGGACAACTCCGGAGGTCCCAAAATGGAAATAGCTCCAGAACGTCCTGAAATGGAAGTCCGGAAATCTCCGGACTGCCCCGGAACAATTCCGGAGGTCCCAGAATGGAAGTCCCCTGACATTAGCCTTGCACAATGAGGCAGCAACTTTTTTCTGTTTCCTAAATTGCCACATAGAATAGGCAGCCAACTAGAAATCTGTATTTAAAATGAGCTGTTCATTATAGGAGATTGTTGAGTGATCTACTCTGTGCAGTTTGAGGTCTAGATCAAGGGAGAAAAAAGTGGTGTCATGTCTTTTTGGCTAAATTGGTGTATTACCTTATTAATTAACATGGTTTAGAATAGTTAAACTATGTGTCTGGCTTGGTCCCACTCAACTGTGATTCTAACCAACAAATCTAGGTATATTGAAGTTAGTAATTATCTATTCTGAGTGTATTTGGTTTTTGAACCAATTGTTCTTCTCCTTACTGCTTATAATTGACAAGAAATTGTCCACATGAAGAGTAGCTATGGTAATGCCTGAATCAGTTGTCCTGTAGTATATACAGGATTCATGTGCAAGTTGAATAAATCCTTATGATGTCATTTTTTCATTTACAGTGTGATTCCAGATATGGCCAGCCTGCTTCATACTATACAAGCCACATACAAGGTACCATACTCAATTTTCTTTGCCTGGTCATTCAAAGCCATTAGGTTGTTACATGTATTGGATTTTATCTTTAGGAAGAATGCCATATAAGAATGCAGTTTTGATGTTGATTTGGGTAGTATCCCAGCCCTTGGCAGTAGCAAGATGAAGTAAAATTTTCCATGATTTTATGTATACAGTAGATAAGGTGGTTTTTGTGTAATTTTTGCTGAATACTTGTTCAAAGCCCTTAAAAACAAGGCATACTTTGTATTGTACAGGCTTGCCTGTTTCATCCCTCTTGATTTTGAATACTGGCCTATCCTTCTGCACTTTGTATCCTAGTGGAACTTGGTCTCTGAGAATCAGCTAATATACTTCCATGTCCTTTAGCAATTCAAGCTCTTCTCTATAAGCTGTTTCTTATTTCTTCCCATCAGAAGACCCATGTGCTTCCTCCCAGGTTGCAGGTTCATCTTTTAGGTCCAGAGTAATAGAGTCAGCTTGGGATTCAGCAAGTGCAAGGAGGTGTTTGATCTGATTCATGGTTGCAACATTTGCTAAGTCTGGAATACCTGCATCAGCCTCTTGTCCTTGCTCTAACAGTTGGTTTGGCAAGATTTGTGCACTAGCAGCCTGACAATATTTGGCCCTTATAGCTTGAATCCTTGCTGCTGCATCTTGAGATTCTTGAACTGCATGTTTAAGGCATGTAATTGGTGGGTTGTCAAATTGTGATCTGGCAGTGGAAACTGGTATGTGAGTTAATCTTTGTGGGCCTTCCTCTTGTAGTGTAGGGTTGTCATCAATGGCTGGAGCTATATTGGGCAAATGGGGGTGAATTAAGCCATTGTCATCAACATCATTGTCATTGAGTATAATGGGTGACTTTGTAGAAGACTGTTTGATTTGTTTAATTGTGGAGGGTTCATCTGCTATTGCAGTTGGGTTGGGTGAAGTATTGAGTGTCTCAGTAGTGGTTGGATGTCTGTCATGCTGTTCTAGAAACTTTACATGGTTTGATTCATATATTTTCTTGGTTCATAGGTCATCTGTCCATAAGTTGAATCCATAGCTAATGAGAGTACATTCCATACTCTATGCACTGATTTTTGGATTGTGTTGATTCTGTATTAGGACAGATGCTCAGCAACCAATCTCTTGAATGTAAGAGTAATCCAGGTTCAAGCATACCAGAGTTGGAATGGTGTATTGCCTTTTAGAGATTTTGTTGGTGTTTTCTGATGTAGGTGGAATACTGTAAGATAGAATTTGTCTCACAAGAATTCTGGGCATTTTGTGGCTATTCTCATGATTCTGGCCTTTCTTTGTAGTGTTCAGTGCATGTATTCAACATAACTTGTATGTGCCAATGTATATGGTGCCCCAAATTGTTGTCTTGATTCCACAAAGTTCAACCATTTGTTTCATGACTCTTTAGTTCCCATCATTTCTAGTGCAATACATTCCAACTTGTTTGTTCATCTGTTTCCATGATTGTAGTACATTGAGAGCCTCATTCCTTAATTTGAGTGGTATTGACCATAGCATGTTTGAATAATCATTCACTATGTATCTATTACCAGTACATGAATGAATACTTATAGGCCCTGCTTGTAAGGGGATGCTCCATTGTGGAAAGCCAAGCCAAAGCTTTGACTACTCAAGCCCTCCACCAAGAGGAAGCAAGCATCAAGCAGGCACATGTCAGGGGACTCTTCATTTCCTCTCTTTTTCACTCCTTACTCTTTCATTCTCTTTTCATTCATTTCCCTATTTCTTCTGTCACTCTTTTACTTTACTGCTTCTACTCTTTTAACGTTATCTGTTGGTACCACTTCCAGCCTCTGAGGTGCTCTGGGTCTTCAGCTATCATCCAGACAAGTATGGCCCCTCAGCACCGCATACAGGCTGCTTATATAATCCGGAGTTTGCCTTTCTGACTTCCAAAACTCTGGATTTGTCCTGTCTTGCAATTTTTGAGTTTTTTAAGGTTTTGTTGTCCTGTACAGTTGTTTTTCATGCTTCTGAAGCCTCAGAAGCATTCATCCTGGCATAGGGAATCTCCAGACTTGTTCTCTTTGGATCTCTCTAAGCCAGGTGAGTAGTTATTATGATATTGTTGATATATACTCTAATATACTTTGGATCTTCCTCTGCCAGTTGTGTGACTAAGCCATAGCCTCCAGACGTCACCTTTACAATGAGCGCTTCACCGCATTCCTGGGGCAATTCAAGAAGGAGGCTTATGAAATTGGATAGAACTACCATGCCCTCTGCTTTCAGCTTAGCAGGGCTCTGCTAGAATGCATCCACAGCGTTCTCCGCATCGCCTCAAAGCAAACCTCCTTCAAGGGCCTCAAACACCTTGTTACTCAAATTGACCAATGTCATTGGAAAGACTAGGCTATCCTGTCAACCACCTGCTGGCCAGGAGAGGCATCAGCTGCCTCAGGTACCTCTAGATGGCCCAGACCCTTGTTTCTCTGTAACTTCACTGGTAAACCCCTTGCCCGCCCAGGGAATAATCCCCCTACCCCAGGAGCACCCAGTGGAGATCACCCCCACCCTATAGCCCAACCCAATGCACAGCTGCAGGTGGCAGAGATCAGAGAACAGCTGGAAGAGGACCTGGAAGACTGCGCCAACAACTCCAACCATTCCATGGATAATCCAGTAGATGATGAGCACCTCAATGCCAACCAAGCTTGCAACACCAGATGCTCATGAATCACCATACTGGAGGATACAAAGGAGTAAAGGAGGAGCAAGGAGCTCTGCTTGCTCTGTGGCAAACCAGGACACTTTGTCCAGGAATGCCCAGAATGCAGTGCCCTAGGCCATGCCATCTGGGTAATAGACAGCGATGAGTATGAGTTCCAGTATACAGAAAATGAGACTGCAACTTAGCAGACCCCGAAGACGTGCTAAGCCATGGAATTGACACTAATGTCTTCTTGGCCCTGGTTTTACAACTTCATGCATTGGCCTCCACTCCAGACACCTATACTGCCACCCTTATCTCCCATTCATCCCAATTGTTCCTCCTCCACACTACACTCTCCAACCCCTCACACCCCTTCTCCTCAACCCTGATGCTTATTGATAGTGGCATGACTGACAACTTGTGCTCACCAAAACTCCCTCCCCCTGATACACCTCCTGGCTTCCATAGGACTGTGTCTATTCAATGGAGAACCCTCTGCTGGAAGCATGACTTACTACTTGTTTGTACCCCTCATGTTCAAGAACAGGACCAAACAGGAACTCAGAATGCTCATCACCAAGCTCCACCAGTCAGCCCCACTAGTCCTGGGCCTCCTGTGGCTCCACTCTACAAATCCTAAGATAGACTGGCACTCCCTATCCATGAGCCTTAGTTGAAAAACAAGCTTTGGACCTCAGCCTTCCTCCATTCCCTTCTATCTCCCCATCTCCTCTCCCCTCCTCTGCCTCCACCAGAAAACTCCACTTCAACTCTGCAAAGTCATTCATCATTGACATCACGCTCCAGTCCAACCAGAACTCTTACCCCACCCTCATAGATAGCGGGGCAACCGGAACCTTTGTCAGTGTGGAGTTGGCCCTATTAGCAGAACCCTTAGACGCCCCCATTGAGCTACAACTCTTCAATGGACAACCCACCTAGTCAGGATCTATCACCCACCATTATGTCAATGCCATCACACTCTCAAACAAGATCTCCTTCCCCATGGACCTCCTGGTCATGCAACTGTCTTGGGCTATTCCCATAATTCTGGGACTTCCATGGCTCCAGAAAGCCAACCCAGACATGAACTAGAGGTCCATAATGATGACATTCAACACAGGGGATGAGCACCTAGCAGCAAGCATCTCCCTGAGGTCCTGATACAACCCCACTATCAAAGAAGTACCCAATAAGGATTGTCCTCTCCCTTCTGACCTCTCCTCTCCACTTGGACCCATGCTAGCAGACCTAAAAGGGGAGGGTAGCACCAAAGACACCACAAAAACCCAAATGCGTGCTGCCCCCAAAACCCCAAACCTCACTTCTATGCCAACCCCCAATGCATGGGCCCAGGTACCCACCCCCCTTTCCCTTACAAATACAGGTACAGATATCAATCTTCCTTCTGTCATGACCCACTCCCAGAACTTGCCCACCACCTCAGGACAAGACCACCAACACTCCGCACCCCCCCAGGACAACGTCAACCGCCCCCACCGCCCATCACGACACCTGTCACTCCCAGGTTCGCCGCCCCTTCGACCCTGACGCCCAGCAATCACCACAACCCTGGAACGTCCTGCATCAACCTGGAACTTCCCATGACATGGGCTGCTCTCAAACAGGTCACCTCAGCATCCCCCGGCAATCAGGCCCGTTACCCGGCAATCACTCTGGCAATCACGCCCAACACCCGCAGTCACGGCCCGACCCCCATCACCCACATCACCAGCGATCACCCCGGTGATCACGCCCAACACCCGACATGGAACCAGGCTGAGCCCGCCACCCTGGAGTCCTTGGTACTTAAGGCCTACGTAGACAACTTGTACGGTAGTGTTGATATTGCAAATCTGTCTTGTCTGTCTCCTTTGCCTCGTACTCTCGTGACTCGTCTCAGCTCCTCAGTTTACTCCTGTTCCTTTTCACTTTATCATCTCCAAGTCCCTTTCCTTTTATTTTTGTCCTTGACTTCTTTCCCAGTTCAATCTCGTCTCATTCTTGTTCCCCTTTCCTGTCTCTGTTTTCCTTTATGGCTTGTCTCGCCCCGGCCTTGCCTTGCCTCCCCCTGACCAAGCCCAGACTTACCCCAGCAGTCCCAGACTTACGCCTCATGCCCCCGGGACCCTGACACAACTCCGGACTCAATCCCACAACCCGGATCTAACCCCTCTAGCCCTCTGCACGGCCAGAATCATCCATACTAACCCTGGAGCCAACCCTGGACCTCATAATCACATAGGACTTCGTGCTTGTAGCTACCTTGAGTCCGCCTTGTAAGGTCTTGCTTAGGAAGAAGCCCCTGCAGTCAACGGAACCTGACAAGGACCGCTTTTGATCTCACACGTCCATCATCTCACCATGGGAAAACGAGTTCATACGACTCGGGAGACCACAGGAAGAGGAGGACTGGGGATTAGAACTACGTAGCGGATAATCTATTGCTTTACTTCGCTCCAGTCGTACACGAAACAGGTCAGAATGCCAAATCCCAACGGCAACGGCGGCCTGTCGCAGAAGACGGCCACACAGACGACACGTAAGCAGACGAGAAGCGCAACCGCCGAGCAGGAAGCACAAATCCAAAACCCGACCGTGAACAATGCAGGCGACGCGAGGGGATGGCTGAATGCCAGCGGGCACTTGGATGGCATCAACGACGTGATAAAGACAGAAACATTGAAAAACGTACTGCTGCAGATGTCAAGAAGGACGGACACACCCTACCAAGTCAGGGAAGGGATGAGGGCCGTGGCTTACAGTCTGGAGGGTGAGGAAGTGAAGGAAACGGAGAGGGTGATAACGAAGGCAGTAGGGAAAGCAATGGAGGAATGCAGGGAGGTGCTGGAAAACCTGGCGGAGGCGTCGATGAAATTGCTGATGGGCATGGCGGAACAAGCGAGGGAGACGATGGAGAAGATGAAGGAGGGGCAATCAAAGGAGGCAGGGAGTGGGGCGGAAAGCGCGGTAGGAACCAGGAGCGGGGGCGGGGGCACGCAACACAGGGAGGCAGGGGGCCTAACATCATATGCGGACGCCGTGAAATGGGCAGAAAGGGAGGACATCTCGCAGAGAGCAAGAAACAGGACCAAGCAAGTTATCATCGACAGCATGCCAGGTGGGGAAGGATGGAAAGGACTCACGGAACGGGAACTCATCGAGAAAGCCAAAATCGCAAAGGACATGATGGGGATCCAGGGGCTGGATGCTCCCGAGGTGGAATTCGCCACGGCACGGGTGTTGAAGAATGGGGGCGTACTGTATGAGTTGGGGACAGCGGAGGTGGCGGAGTGGCTGGCTAAGGAGGGGGTGAAGAAGGTGTTTCTGGAGAAGTTCGGCGCTGGAGCAACCATCAAAGACCGGGTATACAACATCTTCGTGGAATTCGTACCAGTAACGCTGGGAGACGCGGCATTGGAGGGTCTGGGGGCAATAGAGGCTAGAAACGACTTACATCCTGGGGAACTCGTAGCTGCGAGATGGGCGAGACCACCGCATGCCAGGAATGAAGGGCAGAAAGTCACCCACCTGGTAGTTTCGTGCGCCACGGACAGGGGAGCGAACCACATCATTCGACACGGTATAGTCATCAAGGGGAAGAAGGTAATGGCCAGGAAGCTAGACCACGAACCGAGACGATGCCTCAAGTGCCAGAGGTATGGAAAAGGACATCTAGCTAACGAGTGTAAGCAGGAGAAGGATACGTGCGCAATATGCGCCAAGGAACACAGGACAAAGGAGTGCAGGGAAACCGACCCCTCCAAGTTCGCATGCATCACCTGCAAGGACAGGGGGGTCCGACACGACCACCCGTCATCAGCCAGATTGTGCCCAGCGTTCATGGAGGCCAAGGACAGGTTGGTAAGCAGGACCCCGGAGATGAAGTACAGATACTTCCCTACGGACCAGCCGTGGACATGGGAGAAAGCTGACGAGGGACACCGAGCAGGGACAACAGCCAGAGGAGGGTATCAGTACGCCACCATGGGAGGCGCACTGGGAGGCTTCACAATGAGAGGGGTAGGGAAAGGGAGGTTAGCAGGGGGCACGAGAGGGTGGGGAGGAGGCGAACGACGGGATGGGGGGACAAACCATGGGGGGAGCGGGCATGAAACTGGGGAGGTCGAAGCCCCCGAAGGTACGCAAACCACACTTGATCAGTACAGTTGGGGAAGCGGCCCGCCGCGGTCTCAGAGGGGAGGATGGGGTCCCCAGAGGGAGTACAATTGGGATGACGAGGTTGAGCAAAGCATAGGGGAGCTGGGGGTGGCTGGGAAGGGAACAGAGCAGAATGGCCAAGCCACCCCGCAGTTGTCACAATGAGAGACAACGAAAGGGGAACGAGGAGGGGTGACAGGGGAGAGGAGAGGAGAGCGCTCACAGTGTGGCAACTGAACGTGAACAAATCACTCACGGCCCAGCACGCTGCACTGTGCGCGCTGAGCAAAGATATTGACATAGTTTGTCTGCAGGAGCCCTACTTTGACTTCAACAAGAAGTCCAGGGTGACCCAGCTGTGGTGCCCAGTATACCCAAAAGGCCACGGCGAGAGGAATGCCCACAGGACAAGAGCGGTCACGCTGGTGAGCAGAAAGATTGCAACGAATTCGTGGAGAAGGATTGACGTCGAAAGCTTGGACGTGGTGGGCATCAGCGTCGAAACAGAGGAAAGGACGGTAAGAATTTTCAATGTTTACAACGATGGCGGGCACGCCAGGAGCATGAGGGCACTGGACTTCTATCTCAGAAGTGCCGAAGGCCAGAGACAGAGAGGGAGGAATGGAGCGGACGTGTGGGCAGGGGACTTTAACCGCCACCATCCAATGTGGGACCACCCGAGGAACAGCCACCTCTTCACGAGAAGCAACCTCGACGCCGCAGACGAGCTGATAACCATGCTCACAAGGCACAGAATGGAGATGACTCTGAGGCCAGGTGTCCCAACGCTAGAAGCGATGAGCACCAAAAACCTGACACGGCCTGATAACGTCTTTACCACTAACAGCATGACAGGTCAGGTAACAAGATGCGAGGTGCTACGGAGTGACTCACCACCGAACACTGACCACTTTCCAATCATAACAGTACTGAGCCTCACAGCGGAAGCGAACGTGGAGGAGGTAAGGAGAAACTTCAGGGAGGTCGACTGGGAGGAGTTCGGGAAGGAACTAGGAAGGCAACTGGAGGGAGTGAGCACAGAGAGGATGGAGAGGAAGGAGGAGGTGGAGGGGAGACTGGATGAAGTGATGGAGGCGTTGAGGAGGACGGTGGAGGCCATAGTCCCAGAGAAGAGAGTGATGGGATTTGCAAAGAGGTGGTGGAGCAAGGAGTTGAGAGGGATGAGGCTGAGGGCAAAGGCGCTAGGGAGGGAGTCAGACAGAGTGATCCACATAAACGGTCATGAAGCCCACGAAGCTTTCAGGAGGGCAAGAAACGACTACAGCCAGGCCTTGAGGAAAGCGAAGAGAGAGCACTGGGAGGAGTGGCTGGGATCCATGGATGCAAAAACAATATGGGACGCGAAAAACTTCATCGCGGCTTTGCCCACGGATGGAGGGAGGGCGAGGACGCCAGCACTACGCACGAAGGTGGGGAATGTGGAGAAGGAGGTGGAAGGGAACGAAGAGAAGGCCAAGCTGTTCCACGAAGCGTTTTTCTACAAGGCACCGAGGCAGGAGAATGGCGAGAGGGAAGGGGAACACGGGGAGCCAGCGTTTGAATGGGGACCTATAACAGACAGGGAGATCCGCGTTGCAATCGCAAAGCTAAAGCCGCACAAAGCGCCAGGATTAAGCGGGATACCAAACGTGGTGCTGATGAAGGTCAAGGACATCATAGTACCATACCTGGGACCCATTTTCAGAGCCACCTTCGAGCTGGAGGTCTACCCGGAAAGGTGGAAGGTCTTCAAAATGGTGGTATTGCAAAAGCCAGGACGAGACGACTACAGCAACCCCAACTCCTACAGGCCCATCACGCTGCTAGACACGGTCGCCAAGGTGCTGTCATCATGCGTCAAGGCTAAGCTGGCGCACAGAGCAGAGAAAGCAAACATACTGCCAAAGCTACAGTTTGGAGGACGACCAGGGAGATCAACAACGGACTCTATCCATGTGCTGATGACATTCATTAAGAACGCGTGGAGAAGAGGAAAGGAGGTGGTGGTGGTGTTCTTGGACGTGAAGGGGGCCTTTCCCAACACAGTGCCGGCAGTGCTAGCGGCGGACATGAGGAGGAGAGGGGTACCCGATGAGGTGGTGGGATGGTTTGAGAGGAAGCTGGAGGGGCGGAGGACGGTGATAGCGTTCGATGACTATACCTCGCAGACAATCCCGGTGGAGAGCGGGCTCAACCAAGGGTGCAACACATCGGGCCTGTGCTATAACTTTTACAACGCGGGGCAAATAGAGGGAGTGAGAGAGGGAGCGAGGGAGCTAGCAGGATCCTTTGCAGATGATGCGTATGTGGCGGCGGAGGGGGACACCATGGAAGAGGCAGCACGGAAGGTGGAAGAAATGATGGAGAGGAGCGGAGGGGCAAACGAGTGGGCGAAGACACACCATTCATTGTACGAGATGAAGAAATTTGTGGGGATGGGGTTCACGAGGAGGCGGGAAAGGGACAGACAGGGGCAGGGGAAGATGATGCCAGCGGAGAGACCGACAATCACCCTGAACGGAACAAGAATCAAGATGGAAGCATCCCACAAGTTCTTGGGGGTCATCCTGGATCAGGAGCTGAGGTTCAAGGAACACGCAGCGCATGCGCAAGGAAAAGGAACGAGGATAGTGTAAGGGCGACCTCCGGAGGTTGCGGCTAAGTCACACAACTGGCAGAGGGGAATCCAAAGTGTATTAGAGTGGTACTGTACGACAGAAATGTAGCTAATTACCTGGCAGAGGGGAATCCAAAGAGAACAAGTCTAAGGACTCCTCCTAGAGTGCGGCGACTCGACGCGCTGGGGTAGAACAACTCCCGGACGGCCTGGTCAGTTGGAGAGATGGGGTAGATGCCCCGGATAGCCCGGGGTGCATTGGGGTGC
>JAGGAU010008759.1:0-10551 GCA_017657275.1 Termitomyces sp. T108 | reverse complement strand
CCCAGGCTGAACAATAGCAGTGTTCTTCTGGCCTATTCACTGAACCGACCATAAGCTTCTCTAGCAACATCCAGCCCTTTGCTAGCCCTGCTTGTCCCTTGCCTGACTCTTGCCTGCCCTCTGATGATGCCCCCTTTACTATGTAGCCTGCAATAGAAATTTTTTGTTTTTTTGACATTGCTTTCCTTCAGGCACTGCCCCAGTGGATATAGGAGGACAAAAAAACTTTCCTGTGCTTAAAAGCTGCCCTTGGGTCCAGATTACCACATCCTGGCATGGCATTTATAAGGACCATCCTGGAGTGGAGGAAGCCATGGTGCAACCTAGTGCCCATCTGTTTGTATAATCACCATCCTCACCTACTGCCCTTTGTACATTGCTGATTGTTTCCTGGACGTGGCCACCACTGCTGCTAATTCCATCCAAAATGAGGGGCTCACAGGTCTACTAATGGCCTGGGAGGAGTCTGGCCTCAATGACAACCATTGACTGCTGGAACTTGCAGTGGAGTGGATAAAGCATTTCTACAATGCCTGGGTCAACAAAGCCCCTAGCTACGTGATAGGTGATTGGGTTTATATGGAGCAAGCAGACTTACACTCAGACAGACCTAGTCACAAGCTAGACTTCAGGTGTTTCAATTCCTTCAAGGTTGCACAGAAGGTCTCCACAATGGCATACAGACTACAACTGCTAGATGGGTGTTCAATCCATGATGTCTTTCACATCTCCTGTTTGTCATGATCCGCCACCACTGCTGGTACACCACCAACCACTGCTGGTATCCAGCCCCAGCCCCAGTACCCTCAACATCACCAGGACAGCCCCACAAACCCTGGGCCCAGACCGGTCCTTTCCAGCAGCCATCAGCACATCAATGCCCATCACTGCCCATGTACGCCACCTTGGCGCTGACCCCAGCAAACTCTGGACGCCCATGCCACTGTCAGCGCCCGCCTTGGCAATCCCCAGCCGCTGCCGCCACCATCAGCGCTCACCCGGCAATCCCCAGCCCATCACTGGCAACCCCCAACACCCTCCCTTCCCAATTGGTCAACCATCATGACTCATGCATTAATGCATCACTTGGCCCAAACCCCATGCCCCGCGCCTCCTCTTTGGTCAACTCCTTGCCTCCTTGCATCATCCATGCCTCCCATGCTCCCAAAGCAAGGCCTTTCTTTGTGAGCTTCCTTGATGCCACTCAGCTGACGCCAACACCTGCAGCATCCTCACATGATCCCCGGGCTTCAGCAAGGGCCCCGGTACTCCCATGCTGCTCCTTGCACAAACCCCAGGCTCCAGCAAGAATCCCTGCACCATGACTCACCACAGAGCCTGGGCTTGAGCCCCAGAGCATGCCTGCCCCCTTGTATATAAGTTGTAATGTAGCATATGGTACGGTAGTATTGATATTGCATAGTTTCCCTGGTCTCTAGCTTGTCTCAGTTATTATCTTGATCCATCTCCCTTATCTCGCCTCTGTTTCTTTGTTATTTCATACTCAACTCGCTCTAGCCTCTCTTATCTTATTGCTTGTCTCATCTTGTCTCTAATCTATCTGTTTCTCATCTCCGGTCCCCTTCTTCTAAGTTCCTCTTTCAGTCTCTCTCTCTCCTTCTCTTCCTTCTCATCTCTTTGCCTCTATTCTCTTCAAGTCTCTGACTCTTTCACCACTTCCCCACCTTCTCCCAACCCCAAGACTTAGTGAGTCCCATGTCTGAACCCTGGCCCGCCTACACTCTCTCTCCCAGGACTTATTCCCAGCCCCAGAGCTTGTCTCCAGACCCTGGAGCTTCCTCGACAGCCCCTTGGACCCATTGCGCACCTTGCATCAATGCATTACACCAGCCCAAACCCCATGCCCCACATCTCCTCTTTGGTCGACTCCTCGCCTCCCCGCATTGTTCATACTTCCCGTGCTCCCAAAGCGAGACCCTTCCTTTGTGAGCTTTATGCCACTTGACCGACGTCAACACCTGCAGTGTCCTTGCATGATCTCTGGGCTTGAGCAAGAGCCCCGGTACTCCTGTATGTCAGGTTCCGCTGACCATGGGGGCTCAGACCACTGGGCAAATCCTTACTTGGCGCGCACAAAGTCTACACGCACAGGGCGGGCGCGGCGGTACGGACTGGGACTGGGGGGATGAGGGTGAAGTTAGAGGGGTCGAGGGTGGTCCAGGAGACTGTGGGGGAAACTCCGGGGTCCGGGGACGAGCTCTGGGGCTTGGTGTAAGTCCCGGATGCAAGTGTGTAGTGTGTGTAGGGCCGGGGCTCAGGCGTGGGGCTCACTAAGTCCTGGGGCTGGAGAAAGGTGGGGGAGGGCAAAAGAGTCGAGACTTGAGGAGAGAATAGACGAGAGGCGAGACAGAGAAGGGAGAGGAAGGGAAACAGAGAAACTTAGAGAGATAGACGGGGGAGGAACTTAGAGATAGAAGGGGACTGGAGATGAAAAGCAGATGAATTGGGGCGAGACAAGACAAGAGATAAGATAAGAAGAGAGTGAGTCGAGTCAAGTACAAGATAAAGAGGAAACAGAGATAGGATAATGGAAGTAGGACTTGGAACGATGGCTGGAAAAACTAGAGACTAGGATGGGCAATATCAACACTACCCTACCAGATACTATACTACGGCTTATATATGAGGGGGCTGGCGTGCTCCGGGGTTCAGGTCTGGGCTCCATGGCGAGTCACGGGGCAGGGGTCCTTGCTGGTGCCCGGGGTTCATGCAAGGCGTACTGGGGCTCTTGCTGAAGCCCGGGGACCATGCAAGGTCGTGCGGCGGATGTTGGTGGCGTAAAGGGACTCACAAAGGAGAGGCCTTGCTTTGGGAGCACGGGAGGTATGGACAATGTGGGGAGGCGAGGAATTGACCAAAGAGGAGGCGTAGGGCGCGGGGTTTGGGCCGAGTGATGCATGTCATGATGCGTGATGGCTGCCAGATTGGGAAGGGGAGGCGTCAGGGTCCACCGGGGACGGGTCGGGCCGGGTGATGGTGTCGATAGCCGGGGGTTGCCGGGCAAGTGCTGATGGTGGTGGACAGGCCGGGGATTGCCGGGGCGGGCGCTGACAGTGGCGTGGGCGTCCGGGGTTTGCTGGGGTCGGCGCTGATGTGGTGTACACAGGTGGTGATGGGTGTTGATGGCTGTCAAGCCGCTGGGAAAGGCCGGTCCAGGTCCGGGGCTCGTGGAGTTGGCCCGGTGAGGTTGAGGGTCTCAGGCCGGGGCTGGTTACCGGCGGTGGTCCATGGTGTGCCGGCGGTGGTGGTGGATCGTGACACTGTACTGCTCCTTGCACAAACCCCAGGCTCCAGCAAGAACCCCTGCACCACAACTCACCATGGAGCCCAGGCCTGAGCCCCAGAGCATGCCTGCCCCCCTCATATATAAGTTGTAATGTAGCATATGGTACAGTAGTGTTGATATTACCTATACTTCCTGGTCTCTGTCCAGTTCCCACAGTTTCCCATTGATCTCACTTATCTTGTCTCTATCTCTTCATTGTCTCATACTCAACTTGCTCTAGTTCCTCCTATCTTATCACTTGTCTTGTCTTGTCTCCAATCTATCTGTTTCTCATCTCTGGCCTCCTCCTCTAAGTTCCTCTCCCAGTCTCTCTCATCTCTCTCTTTCCCTCTCTTCCTTCTCATCTCTTTGCCTCTACTCTCTTCAAGTCCCCAACCCTTTCACTACTCCTCCACCTTTTCCCCTTTAACTCCAGCCCTGGGACTTAGCGAGTCCCATGTCTGAACCCCAGCCCACCTACACTCTCTCTCCCAGGACTTATTCCCAGCCCCGGAGCTCATCCCCAGACCCCCGAGCTTCCTTGACAGCCCCTTGGACCAGTCTTGGTCCCTCTGTACTCGTTCTTGCCCCCTCGACCCCAGTCTGTACACTGCGCTTGCTATTTCAGCTGTGTGTATAGACTTTGTGCGTGCCAAGTAAGGATTTGCTCAGTGGTCTAAGCCCCCATGGTCAGCAGAACCTGACACTGTTTGATCCCAGCATGGGAGGACATGATTGCAGGATGTCAACAGGGGCCACTGCTGTGAGTGCAGATGGACATGGGAGACAAAGTAGAGATCGAGCACATTCTGCACAAAAGGAGGACTAGGACTGGGGTAACTGAATTCCTTGTCTGGTGGAAGGGGTACAATGAGAGTGAGGATGAGTAATTAAAGGAATATGATATGCTGCATGCCTTTGAGGTAATACAGAAGTTCAGGGAGAATGGGAGGGCACATGGGAAGCACAAATGGCATAGAAAGACCTGGCAGTGTGTGGGAGCTGATTACACTGGGCTGGGAGCTGTCATGACCTGCCACCACTGCTGGTACACCGCCCGCCACCGCCAGTACCCAGCCTCAGCCCTGGTATCCTCAACCTCACCGGGCCAGCTCCATAACCCCCAGGCCCAGACCAGTCCTCACCAACAGCCATCAACACATTAGTGGCCATTAACACCCATCACCGCCCACACACGCCACATCAGTGCCAACCTCGGCAAACCCCAGATGTCCACGCCACCATCAGTGCCCGCCCCGGCAACCCCCGGCTACTGCCACCACCATCAGCGCTCACCCAGCGATCCCTGGCCCATCACCGGCAGGCCATGATGCCCTCCCTTCCAAATCAGGCAACCATCACAACACGCATCACCCGGCCTGAACCCCATGCCCTGCGATTCCTCTTCAGTTGACTCCTCACCTCCTCGCACCGTCCATGCCTCCTGTGCTCCCAAAGCAAGGCCTCTTCTTTGTGAGTTTCCTTTATGCCACTGACATCCGCAGCGTCCTTGCACAGTGTCACAACCCACTCCCGGAGCCCACCCACCACCCCAGGACAACACCACTGATGCCCCCTACCCCCCCAGGGACAACACCAACCGCCCCCGCCGCCCATCACACCTGTCACTCCTAGGTTTGCCGCCCCCTTGACCCTGACACCTGGCAATCACCATGACCCTGGAACGCCCTGCATCAACCCGGAACTTCCCACGGCACAGGCCACCCTCAGACAGGTCATCTCGGCATCCCCCGACGATCAGTTCCATCACCTGGCGATCACTCCGGCAATCACGCCCAACACCCGCAGTCACGGCCCAACCCCCATCACCCACCTCACCTGGCAATCACCCCGGTGATCACGCCCGACACCCAACATGGAACCAGGCTGAGCCCGCTACCCCGGAGTCCTTGGTACTTAAGGCCTACGTAGACAACTTGTATAGTAGTGTTGATATTGCCAAATCTGTCTTGTCTGTCTCCTTTGCCTCATACTCTCATGACTTGTCTCAGTTTCTCAGTCTACTCCTGTCCATTTCCACTTTATCTTCTCCAAGTCCCTTTCCTTTCTCAGTTCATTTCCTTGTACTTTCATCCTTGACTTCTTTTCCTGGTTCAATCTCGTCTCATTCTCGTTCCCCTTTCCTGTCTCTTTTTCCCTTTACGGCTCGTCTTGCCCCGGCCTCGCCTCACCTCCCCCTGACCAAGCCCGGACTCACCCCAGCAGTCCTGGACTCATGCCTCATACCCCCGGAACCCTGGCACAACCCTGGACTCACTCCCACAGCCCGGATCTAACCCCCCTAGCCCTGTGCACAGCCAGATTCATCTATACTAACCCCAGAACCAACCCCGGACCTTGTAATCACGTAGGACTTCGTGCTTGTAGCTACCTTGAGTCCGCCTCGTAAGGTCTTGCTTAGGAAGAAGCCCCCGCAGTCAACGGAACCTGACACATGGTCCCCGGGCTTCAGCAAAAGCCTTAGCACACCTTGCACAAACCCTGGGCTCCAGCAAGGATGCGACTTGCCACAGAGCCTGGGCCTGAGCCCCAGAGCACACCTGCCCCCTTGTATATAAGCCATAGCATAGCATCTGGTACTTTAGTGTTGATATTGCCCATTCCCCAGTCTCTAGTTTGCCCAGTTATCGTTTCAACCTAAATCTCTTATCACGTCTCTGTTTTTCCACTATCTCATACTTGACTTGTCTCATCTTTCTCATCTCATTACTCATCTTGTCTCGTCTTCAATCTATTCGTTTTCCATCTCCGGCCCTCTCTCTAAGCTTCTCTCCGTCTTTCTCCTTCTCTCTTCTCCATCTCGCCTCTCGTCTCTTCTCTCCTCTAGTCTTGACTCTTTCACCCTCCCTCCACCTTTCTCCAGCCCTGCACCTGAACCCCAGCCATCTACACACTCGCTCCCGGGACTTATACCAAGCCCCAAAGCTTGTCCCTGGACCCCAGAGTTCCCTCAATAGTCTCCTGGACCAGTCTCGGTCCCTCCATCTTCACCCTTGCCCCTTCAGTCCCGGTCCGTACCACCGTGCCCGCTCTTTGGTTGTGCATGTAGACTTCGTGCGCGCCAAGTAAGGATTTGCCCAGTGGTCTGAGCCCCCATGGTCAGCAGAACCTGACAGGAGCATATTCTTTTTGTGCCTTTTTTTCTCCTTTCTTTTTTCTGTCTCATATATGGGCACTCTTCTTACAAGTAGGGGGTGGGTGTCACAATATGCATGTAACTACTGAGCCACACTAGTCAGTTGAATTGTAGATATGTTTTCCTTAGTTCAATTCATCTTGTAAACAGGTATGTACATATTGAATAAACTCTTACAAATAGCCTAGTTGTGGCACCACATTGTGCATTGCAAACAACAGTCTGACACCTGCCATCCTGGCACAGACTGTCAGGTTTCATTGATGGCAAGGGCTTCTTTTCTAAGCAAGACCTTACAAGGCAGACTCAAGGTGGCTATAGGTGCAAAGTCTTATGTGGAGACAAAGTCAGGGGCTAAGTCCAGGGCTTTGTGTAGGATGGGTTGACTTAAGAGGTTGTGAGAGGGTAGTCCCAAGCTGCTAGTGCAAGTCCAGGGTTATGCAGGATGCTCCAGAATGCAGGGTGTTGGTCCTGAGGTAGCAGGATATGTCTGGGCTTGGTCTGGGGGAGAACAAGGTGAGATGGGGTCAAGACAAGCTTAAGGGACTTGAGAAGAAAATAGAGGAGAGTCAGGAAATTCAGCAAGAATGAAATGAAGTAGAAATGGACAAGAAATCAGTGAGAATGAGGCAAAATGACATGAGTTAGTGAGTAAAGAAACTTGGAAGGAAATGGCAGAGTTCATGGAAATAGACACAAGTGTGTGCAATATCAAGACTACTGTACATGTTGACTACCTATGCCTTAAGTACTCGTGGAATGATGGGGTGGGTTCAAAAATGGCAGGGTTAGCATGTTTGATGTCAGGTGTCAGGTGTGATTGCTGGAGTGATTGTTGGGTGATGCAGATGATGGTGGGTCAAGCTGTGGCTGCAGGTGTTGAGCATGATTGCCAAATGATGGGAGTGATTGCCAAGTGATTGCCAGGTGTCAGGCACTTTGCAGTGTTTGCTGAAACTAACAGGTGGTAGTTGCTAGGAGCATGTGATAAATTGAGTCAGTGGCGGGGTTCTGCGGTGATCACCAGATAATCTGCTAGGTCAGGGTCAGGGGGGCAGCAAATCCAGGGCTGGGGTGGGTGTGGTGGTATGCAGGGTTTGGGTGGTTGGTGGGGCAGCTGGGGTTGGTGGTGTTGTTCCAGGAGGTAGGGCGTGCTCCAGGAGCAGGTCCTGACACAGGCCATCCAAAAACTTTGCTTGTCTTTTACTCTTCAATCAGATCTGTTACTGATTCATCAAAGTCTGTAATTGTGAATTGAAAGAGGAGATAGCCAATGTTGAACCTAGCAATGCTGTTGACCAATTTATCTAGATTTTACAGGACACCATTTTAGATAATATGATTGCAATGCAGATGACAATGCACCATTGTGTGAACTTGAACTACAACAGAACATGAAGTGAGTTGTTGAGATAGTATTGCAAGAATTCTATGACAATGGATCTCCCAAGAAGGGATCCTTGACAGGTGGTACAAGCACAAGTGCCAATGCACTGACATCAACATCAATAAGGAGAAAAGCTCAGGACAAAGCTGAGATTTGTTGTTTGCAACTTTTTTCGGTATTCTTAACCTTATTTTTCTCTTTTTCCATAGTGAACATAGCTTATGCCATAGAAATGTGTGCAATTGGATATGAAATTACCACTGTTCTAAACTTCGAACTTTAAAACTGGGTCATTATCTGCCTAGTATCATGTCATGTGCATGTTGTGTTACTTTCCTTGTATATATCATGTTTTCCACTGTACTCTCATTATGCCATATGTTTTTTCCACAAACCAGAGTAATAGCAATTAATTGTCACTACTACTGTGGCAAAGTTTGAAGTGTCATGTTGTTCACCTTCATCATGGTCTGAAACCTCCCACCCCATATCAGTGCTAGCCAGCTTCTCCTTGTCCATGTCAAACATGGATATCATGGATTCTTATGAAACAGGCTCTTGGCAGAGAGCAGTAGTGATATTTCTCTGAGTCATGATGAGGACAACACTGCCTTGATGCATTCTCAGTTGCTATCAACATCCTATTAACATTATGTCTCTGTAAAGAAACACTTTTTGGGAGGGCCCAAGCTATGTCAGATGGATTACCCCTTCATTCCACACAATACAACCAGGATGGTGGCAAGTCAAACACTGGCAAGTTGGATTTAGGTATGTATCCCTGACATTCCTACATAGATTACTCTGATGATTGATGAATTCTCAACATTATCCACTACTAAGATTCATCTGGACTACTTCAAAGTTCTCTTCCTACCTCAATTATGTCTTAGGTCATGGTCTTCTGTCACTCAACATCAAAGACAACTAATAGCAGTGTATTGGTATGTATCACTTTCCAGCCCTCTGATAATGACATTGAACATAATTTAGACTTTGTCTGTACTGTGTAAACAATCTCAGAAATCCTCACATTTTTCTCAATCCAAGGAAGCAGGACAGAGATGGGGAGGAACAGCCTTTTGCAATGTTTCCTAGTACTGCTCGGAAAATTTGACTGCGTCGTCCACTCTGTACGCACGTCTCTGACTGAAGCATAGTTGGAAACGAGTTGTAATTGAGGTGAGAATCCGCTTGCCTTGCCTTCTTACAGTATGGTATGAGATTCCTCCAATGCCATCCTTCTGATTCAAGCTTCTCAAATGCTGTGTAGGATGAATGTGTCAGGTTCCACTGACCACGGGGGCTCAGACCACTGGGCGAATCCTTACTTGGTGCGCACAAAGTCTACACGCACAATCGAAGGGCGGGCACGGCGGTACGGACCGGGACTGAAGGGGCAAAGGTGACGATAGAGGGGTCGGGGATGGTCCAGGGGGCTACGGGGGAAACTCCGGGGTCCAGGGACGAGCTCCGGGGCTTGGTGTAAGTCCCGGATGCGAGTGTGTGGAGGGCCGGGGCTCAGGCGCGGGGCTCACTAAGTCCCGGGGCTGGAGAGAGGCGGGGAAGAGCGAGAGAGTCGAGACTTGAGGAGAGAGTAGACGAGAGGCGAGACACAGAAGAAAGAAGGAGAAGACAGAGAGAAACTTAGAGAGGAAGAGGCAGAAAAGAACTTAGAAGGAGAGAGAGAGACCGGAGATGAAAAGCAGATAGATTCGGACGAGACGAGACGAGAGATAAGATACAGGAACGAGTCGAGTCGAGTATGAGATAGAAAGGAATAGAGATGTAATAACAAAAATAGACTGGGAAAGGATAGCAGGCAAACAGGAGACTGGGGAGTAGCAATATCAACACTAGCGTACCAGAGGCTATACTACGGTTTATATACGAAGGGCATGGGCGTACTCCAGGGCTCAGGCCCGGGCTCCATGGCGAGTCACAGGCAGGGGTCCTTGCTGGAGCCCGGGGTTCGTGCAAGGCATACCAAGGCTCTTGCTGAAGCCCAGGGACCATGCAAGGTTGTGCGGCGGATGTCGGTGGCGTAAAGAAACTCACAAAGGAAAGGCCTTGCTTTGGGAGCATGAGAGGTATGGACGGTGCAGGGAGGCAAGAATCGACCGAAGAGGAGGCGTAGGGCGCGGGGTCCAGGCCGGATGATGCGTTGATGCGCGAGTCGCGGTGGTTGCCCAATTGGGAAAGGGGACGTCGGTGATGGGTCAGGGTCGCCGGGTCGACGGCCGGGGATTGCTGGGGTGGGTGCTGACGGTGGCGTGGGCGCCCAGGGATTGCTGGGGTCAACGCCGAGGTGGCGTATACTGGCGGTGATGGCCGTTGATGGCCGTCGGTGTGCTGCTGGTTCCTGGGGAGGGCCGGTCGGGCCCAGGGTTTATGGAGTTGTCCCGGGGAGGTTGAGGGTACCGGGGCCGGGGCTGGGTACCAGCGGTGGCAGGCGGTGTACCGGCGGTGGTGGCGGATCGTGACAGAATGTGTCAGTGTCCTTTGCGCCTGGCTCAGCGTTGTCAGGGGACTTCCATTTTGGGACCTCCGGAATTGTTCCGGGGCAGTCCGGAGATTTCCTGACTTCCATTTCAGGATGTTCTGGAGCTATTTCCATTTTGGGACCTCCGGAGTTATGCGGGAATAGTCCGGAGATTTCCGGACCTCCTCTGGGGTTAGGGTTTAGGCGCGGTCATGCTGTACAGTACATTCCCACGCCTC
>JAGGAU010008758.1:0-10589 GCA_017657275.1 Termitomyces sp. T108 | reverse complement strand
GCTGGTAACTTCTTTTCCATTCTTAATGTACAAACTATAATATTTTCACTTACCTTATGTAGTTAGCAACAGCAACCTAGCGCCTCATAAAAACTGTACTAAATGGTAGCACAAAACAAGAGAGACCCCTACAGCACACATCTCATCTTAGCAAGCTCATCCCTCTAAGTCGCTAAGCACCTCTATTCTCACCAATTCTCTAAAGTCACCAGGATTACTAGTGCCTCATAACCACCAGCAGTCTAGCAGTCCTTGCAACATTGCAAGTCAGTGCCTATATCGCCAATGGTACCACCAGGTACATTACTGCCTCCCGTCGCCAGGAGTCTAGCACCTGTAACTACGGCAGGATTTCAATTTAGCAACTAGATCACTAAGTATTCCCTTATATCCTTTCAAACTTACCAAACTTTTAGCCCCCACAAGTAGCTGGGACCCTGCCTGGAACTCTCACACTTTTTAGCGCATGCCCAATGCTACTCCACAGGAGGTGCTAAGTGTCAGTAACCTCAAACAGTCACTAGCGACTTTTGGGCGTCATCAAATTGGAGCCCACTGTGAGGGATCTTTTAGGGCAGAATTCTACCAGAAACCCATGGTCAGAAGCAGCACCACCTGCTCCAGTCAGCAGGAACTACCATCCCCTTCCATCTAGAACCTTCCACAGAATCCACCCCACACCTACCAGGAGCGTTACCACATAGGAACCTAGCCCAAGAACTTGCCGACACTGCTGCAGAGCTTACAGTAGATAACATCCCCAACCTTTTTCCTCGAGTTCTAGATTTTGAACCCACAGTCCCTGGAATAGAAAGACCTCTTGCTGACCTAGTGTCAGGATTACCTTCCATCCCCATCACCCCTTTATCCCAACTATTCAAATCAGTAACACCAACACCCCCTTCCACACCACTCAAGCACCATCTTCACCAACATCCACCATGAAACCAGCAGTACAACGCATGCCACTCAGAAACTACTTTAGCGCCCCTAAATGGGATGAAACAAGGCCTAGGAAACTTGGTCAATATTTTAAAGAACTGGAATACTTATTGCAAGACTGTAGGGTCACTGACCAAACCCAAATGAAAGAATATGCTGTGCGGTATGTCTCTTATGATACTGCAGATATTTGGACTGGCCTGGCAGAGTTTAGTGTGCCTGTGGTAGGACCTGGTGACCAAGCTTTAGCAGCAGCCTCCTATGAAGCTTGGAAGGTGGTAGTCATTAAAAAATTATACCCTGATGCTGAAGAATCCATGCGCTACACACTTAGCAACCTCCAGAAGCTGGTCCAAGATACTTTTGACAATGGCATATATACCATTGGTGACCTCTCTACGTATTACATGAATTTCACCAGGATCACTAGGTGGCTTGTACAAAACGGTAAATTGTTCAAAAATGAAGAGCATCAACTGTTCTAGCAGGGGTTCCTGATGTTGCTATGGGTCAGGATTGCTAACCGCCTGGAAGTGGTCTTTACTGACTACCACCCCAAGGAGCCTTATGACATGGAAGAAGTTTTTGAGGCAGGCAAATGGAAATTGAGGGGCACCAATACAGCCATCAATAATCTAAATATCACAGCCACCCATGTCAATCGTCCCTTGGCACCAGGACTTCTGCCAGTATCTGGCGCTTCTATCACACACATCCTAACTCCCCCACCCACTAAAGAGAACTTTGTAAAGAAAGAGGAGGTAGACGCTGCAATAGCTGAGGCCGTTGCCACCACCATGTCCTCAGCCATGTCCAGGATTGAAACCATGTTATCAAACAACCAAGTAGCCACACACGCTAATCCCAACCCCATCAATAACCTGTGCCATTTTTGTGGAGAGGTTGGCCACACCATGACTTGAGGACGTTGCCCCACTCTTGAAAATTACATCCACCAAGGCAAAATCCATAGAGGGGCTGATGGCAAAG
Organism: Termitomyces sp. T108; assembly: GCA_017657275.1. Taxonomy (NCBI): domain Eukaryota; kingdom Fungi; phylum Basidiomycota; class Agaricomycetes; order Agaricales; family Lyophyllaceae; genus Termitomyces; species Termitomyces sp. T108. The sequence continues at coordinate 8,657 of JAGGAU010008758.1, read as the reverse complement.
TAGTCTTGTCCTCTGGTGCCCTCATCTCCAATTACCCCAAATTGAAATCTTACCAAGAGAGGTTGATGAATGGCACAGGCACAACCCAGGAAACCTAGCTGCAGCGACCCTCACCGGCAATGCTAACCCAGACACTGAGCAGGCACTCCAACAACAATTAGTACATGAAGTCATGCACCTGGGAGAACCAACTGAGTCACCAATATCAGCCCCTATGTCCTGTATTGAAGTATTGGAACAAGAAATCAGGTCACTAAAGAATCAAGTATTTGATGGGGTCAAAATCTGAAAGCCTAAACAACCCCTACAAGGCTACAAACCCTTGGTGACTGCCCCTAAAGTTGCCCCCAGCACCCCTGAGCCTGGTATGCCACAACTTCCAACTTCTAGCGCCTCTGAGCCAGTCGCTAGCTCAGCCAACCCTGAACCCACCACTGCTACCTCAGTGCCACCACCTCTCCATCCTTTTGCCAGTCTGCCTAATAGGTACAATCTACCCACTCAACAAAATTTTGCAGCCCCAAATAAGCAACCCGAGGGCAGCTATTGACCTACTGCCTCCATATATGACATTGAAAAGTCCAATCACATATTTGACAGGATTATAAAGATGCCCATTACTCTATTTGTGGAAGAGTTGTGTAGTATTGCCCTAGATGTTAGAAATCAGGTCAAAACCACTATGATACCCAAATGGACCCTTCAAGCCACTGTACAAGATGCTGATGACATAGACAATGCATTACCTGGTTTTTCAATGGCTAGCGACCCCTTGCTAGAAAATCCCTGACAACTCGCCAACGCCACCTCTGTTGACCTGGTAGAATCATATATGAGGTCACTAAAACTTGGATAAGACCCTGCTATTTTAACAGTCACCCAGGACTCCCATGCTATATGCTCCATTATACTTACAGTTGATAGTCACCAAGAAATGGAGGCCATTGTGGATTCCAGGTCCCAAATCATTTCAATGTCTGCAGAAATCGCTAACAATTTAGGGCTAATATATAACCCAAACATAGTCCTCAACATGCAAAGCACCAACAGGACAATTGACAGGTCACTAGGGCTTGCCAAGAACATTCTATGCACTATTGGCGACTTGACATTTTTTTTACAAATCCATATCCTTTGGTCACCAGCATACAACATCCTTCTCATGTTCAGTTGTGACCACCTTATCAGACAATGAAACAACTTTGACAATTAGCAACCCTAACACTGGTATGCGCCGCACTGTGCCTACATTCTCCAGGGGTCACCAAAAAGAAAAACTTGCCAAGACCCTTGCTTTTACTGACCAACACCCAGGAAAGACCCCTGCATGTTTTCACCCACCATCAAGGAGGTGATTGACAAGGACAATCACAGAGATGTAGCCCTCACATTGGAATATGACCACCAAAGTGGTCTTGTTAATATTGTATCTACAGCTTACCTTGACCCCGAAGTACTTTCCCCCAATCTTGATACAGGTGCTAATGCGTCAACCTCTAGTTTTCCCAGCAATTCTCTTGCTTACTTGTACCTTACAGCCTCAGATTCATTTTCAACTTTCTCATCACCTAATACATATATTGCCACTCTGCCTAGCAAACCTTTTTCTGCCATTCTTGGACTAACCGCATCTAGCAACTCTGCTAGTGACTCCTCAGATGTTGTAGCCATACTTGCTAATTCTAGCTCCCCTAAAAGAAAAGGAGTTCAGGTTAAGAAGAAATATAAACCAGTTGCTTTAAAAATCAAACCTGTGGCCAGTTCAATATCTGAAGACTTTTGAATCGAGCACCATATCCTTGGTGATCCTCTTGCTGACATGCCCATGCTAAGCCCTAATCCTCCTCCTTTTAAACCCACAGGTCGCTTTACTGAAGAACATTGCCAGCAGTTCATTAGTGACCATGACACAGGTTTTCTCACTAGTGCTGAACTCAACATCCTTACCGACCTCATGTCTCTGCAGAATCAAGCATTCGCTTGGGAAGACAGCGAGCGTGGTAGCTTCCAAACTGATTTCTTTCCACCAATAGTTATCTCCACCATTCCTCATGTACCTTGGACAGAGCACAACCACCCCATACTGCTAGGACTAGAGGCCGAGGTCTGTCAGATCATCCACAGCAAGATCAAGGCTGGCATCTATGAGCCATCCAATAGCACCTATTAGTCATGCTGGTTTTGTGTCCTCAAGAAATCTGGTAAACTCAGGATTGTCCATAGCCTTGAACCACTAAACAGAGTCACTATATGACACTTGGGCATGCCCCCATTTCCAGATCATGTGGCAGAATCCTTTGCCAGCAGGATCTGTGGCACCATGCTAGACCTATATGTTGGATATGGCGAGCGACTCATACATCCATCCTCCCAAGACCTCACCACATTTCAGACCCTGTTTGGTGCACTAAGGCTAGTTACCTTGCCCATGGGCTGGACCAACTCTGTCCCCATTTCTCATGACAATGTCACTTTCATATTGCAACCCAAAATTCCACACCACGTACTTTGTTTCATTGACAACGTAGGCGCTAAGAGTCTCAAAGACTGGCGACTCATAGATGGCTTACTGGCAACTCACCCTGACAACCCTAGTGCTATGGGAATACTTCCAACTTCTCAACCAAATCCTCCAGCATATGAAGTATTGTGGTGGCACATTTTCAGGCCATAAACTAGTTCTCTGTGCACCACATTTCAAAATCCTTGGCCATGTCTGCACACCGGCAAGCAGGGTTTCTGATGAGTCCTGCTTAGCACTACTGGAGTGTTGGGGAATCTGTCATGACTTGTCTGAAGTTTGTGCATTCCTTGGTACTTGTAGGCATCCTCCAAATGTTCATCAAAAACTTTGCCCACCATGCCCATCATCTTACCTGACTCACACATGCCAACGCCCTGTTTGAATTTGGCCCAGAACAAGTTAGTGCTCAAAAAGATCTAATCAAGGCACTACAAGAAGCACAGCCCCTTGTTCCAATTGATTACACATTGCCAGACCCAGTCATCCTGGCGGTGGATACTTCTTTCATTGCTGTAGGCTTCTTTCTTTGCCAGTGCACTAGCAACAATAGAAAACAAAGGCGCTACAACTGTTTTGGATCAATCATGCTAAACAACAGAGAGGAACGCTACAGTCAGCCAAAATTGGAACTCTATGGGCTCTTCAAGGCATTTCAAGCGCTAAGGATGTACCTTATTGGCATACAAAACCTAATAGTGGAAGTAGATGCCAAGTATATTAAGGGTATGTTGCAAAATCCTGACATACAGCCCTCCACCAGTATGAATCGCTGGGTGGTCACTATCCTAATGTTTCATTTTGAGCTTATACATGTCAAAGGTACTTTCCATGGGCCAGATGGACTCTCCTGCCGACCTTGCCAGCCTGGCAACCCTGACCCAGACATTAGCGACAATGAAAACTTTGCCAATTGGGTTGACTGCCTACATGGATTCATGCACCTAATACAAATTCACCTCCCTTTACTTTGTAGTGACCAACCCGCTAGCATCCTTTTACATCCTATTGTCCCTTACTGACCTGAACTCTTTCAAGCACCACTTACTTTTTACACATCCTCTGTCCATGAAGTTACCGACTCCCATACACCCTTATCCCCATGTATAGTCCAAGACCCCAAACCCCTCAGGGAAAGCAGTGACAACCTTGGATATGATGCTATACTATGAAGTGCCAAGGCAGTCAAAGAAGATGTCAGACTTGAAGCGGTTAGACTTTGGCTGGACATTCTTAAGCCCCTAATAACCTTAGCAATGATGAATATGCAACCTTCATCTGCTATGCCACAAAATTTTTCATTAGCAACAACTGACTTTGGCAGTGTAACAAGGATGGTGCTCATAAGCTTGTAGTAAGGCCTAGCAACCAGATCAAGATCTTATGAGCAATGCATGATGACCTAGGCCACAGAGGACTATATGCCACCCAGGCTATCCTTACCGAGCGCTTTTGGTGGCCCCACATCTGAGCTGATGTCCAGTGGTACGTCAAAACTTGTCACCTCTGCCAAATCCAGCAGACATGCCAGATTCTTATACCACCCACAGTCACCACACCAGCACCTCTGTTCAGCAAAATCCATATTGACACCATGCATATTCCCAAGTTGGGGCGCTACAAATACATTATTCAAGGTTGTTGTTCACTAGTCCACTGGCCAGAATTCAGAATGCTCCAGAGGGAGGATACAGATGCTATAGCTAAGTGGTTGTTTGAAGATGTTATCTGTTGCTGGGGTGCACTAAGAGAAATAGTAACTGACAATGGAGCGCCAATCATTAAAGCACTAGCTTATCTCGCTAAAAAGTATAATATCCACCATATACAAATCTCTGGGTACAATAAGCACGCTAACGGACTGGTGGAGTGACCCCATTTTGATGTGCACAGGCCCTCTTCAAGGCAGTGGATGGTGACGAGACATGCTGGAGCAAGGCCATTTACTCTGTATTTTGGTCTGAAAGGGTAACTATACAGAAACGCATGGGATGCTCACCTTACTATGCTGCCACAGGCACCCACTCTTTACTGCTGGCTGACATTGTTGAAGCCACATACTTACAGCCTGCCCCCAACTCCCTATTGTCCAGTACTGAATTGGTCACCAGACGTGCCATTGACCTCCAGAGATGTAGTGGAGACTTAGCACACCTACATGAGACAGTCTTTAGCACCCATTACCAAGCAGCGCTCAGGTTTGAAACTGATCATAGCACCACAATCAAGGATTACAACTTCAAGTGAGGGTTGCTAGTGCTCATGAGGAACACAAAGATTGAAATGACATTCAACAAGAAGATGCACCCACGCTACCTGAGCCCTTTGGTAGTCATCTTGTGGAATCAAGGAGGCGCTTATGTGCTTATGGTACAGTACTTCACCAACTGGTGGCAGCTTTTTGCCTACTGCTATACCTTGCAAGGAAACATATTCCCTTGCCGCCTGAGACGCTAGATATTAACACCACTAAGCTTAGAGAACTGGAAGAAGCTGACTTGCTAGATGATGAGGACCTACTGCCTCTAGATGATGGTGACTAATGTCACTAAGCATTCTTGTATTTCCTTTAGTCCACACGCTATACTTATCTTTTACATACAGACAATGGCATTTTCTTTATAATTGTTAAGCAAACATTTTACATTTGTATTTGTATCTTATATATACACATACTTATATGGCCTTATTCACATATAGACGTTTAATATCTTGCAAAGATGCAGCGTTAGCAACTAGATGTTGCTGAGCGCCTTGCACACCCACTTACAAGAGTTACATGCTATGATGATCTACTGAGCATTCCCTGTTCCCCAAACTATTTGTTGACTGTCTTACTTACTTTTCAAGTGTAATGATTGCAACAAGTCCAAGAGTAATGTATTTAAAAAAACCAAAGATGAGTCCCAAGAATGTCTACTATAATATTTACATTTTAGGGGGCTGGTGCTTACAAGGAGTCAGGGAAGGAGAAGGGCCTTAGAGGCAACAAGTCCTCATCCTGGACGTTGTTCCTCTCCTGCCACGCTAGCGCCACCTCACAATCCTCCTGGTACTGCCGCAAGATGTCAATGCTGTGGCCCAGCATCTGCCTCCTCATTCTCAGCCCAGCCAACTCCGCTTCTACTACCCTCATCTCCCGCAACATCACCCCTTTCATCCCTGCTGCCCTTGCCATGTACTCCTCTAGCTCCTTGCAAGACCATAGTGCTGACACTGGGTATAACAACTCCTCCCTGAGCCACTCGAAGTCACTGCCAGTAACACAAGCAGTGGGCATTAGAGTCCAGTGCTCGTCCACCCTAGCAACTGGAGGCGTTCTTTCCACTGGCTCATGGTCAGTGTCACCAACAGAGAGAGCCCATGCTGCTGCCACCTGTTGTTGCCAATCTGCCACAGGTTGCCAGCACCATGTCCAAGCCGCCGACTCTGGAGGAACGCTAGCCTCCCCACTGCTTCCTCCCTTGCTCTCATCCTCCTCATGCTCCCCTGCCTCATCTACCTCCTCCTCAGCCGGCAGCACCCACTGCTCCTCCACTCCAGCAACAGAGGGTGCCTGGTTGTCATCATCCAAGGAAATCCCCTGAGCCGCCGCTAGTCATTGCTGCCAGGTCTCCACAGGTCGCCAGCGCCAGGTCCAAGCTGCCAGCTCAACAGGGGCACCAAGGCCCTCTTTTTCTTCTTCTTCCTCCTCTTCCTCCTCTTCTTTGGTTTCCTCTCTAGTCATTGCCTCCTCTATCGGCAACCAAACTCAAGCTGCAGGAGTAGGCATCACCAGACTAGAGAGGGACAACTTAAGTGCAAGGAAAAAACCAGGAATCCACATACCAAGACAACTGATTATTGAAGTCCTCCTGCTCCTGCTCAATCAACAAGCAGTCTTCTTCCCTGGTATAGATAGATAAGAATAACCTTAGTGTCAGACACGGTATGTGAAGACAGCTATATTGACCTATAGATAGATAAGAATAACTATAGGGCATGGTAAGTAAATATAAGAATGTAAGTAAGTCGACAGGCTCACCCTTAGTGTTGAACATGGTATGTGAAGACAGCTAAGGGTGAGGTCCGGCTATGTTATTTTTGTAGTGAAAATAAAATAAGGTTTGGCAATGAAACAGCATGCATTGGGCAGTAGCGCACATAAAGAAAAGTAAGTAAGAAAAAGAAAAAAAATAAAATAATATGAGACATGACCAGTCTGTGAAGTTGTTACTCTACACCTGGGAGCCAGTCTTGAGTGCTTGGGAGTCTTGGAAGGGGAAGTCTCCCCAGTTAGTGACAATGACTGCTTAGTGCCTCAAGGTGCCTTGGCTGCCCCTCCATCTTGACGTGTTAGAAGCACTCAACTCTTGTTGCTAATCAAGGGGCAACCTCCCAATGCCTTTATTGCTCACTGTGCCTCCACAAACTCCCGAGCCCTCCTAACCAAAATGGACTTCTTGAAAGTCCTTTCGACAACTGAATTCTTCTTCTCCTTCTCACAAGTCTTCAACCCCCCATAGGTGCAAGCCCACTGGAGGCCGTTGCAGTGATAGCAGGGCAGCACACCAGTAGGAAACCAACAACCCTTGGGGTTGTTGTTGGCCCAACATTTGTCACACTAAAGAAAAATTGTTGGCGATGGTCACTAGAGTGCTAAGCCAAACCAAAACTTACTGCTCCTTTCAGCGCCTTGTAAGCGCTATGCTTGCCCAGCTCCATGGTCTTCTTCTCCTTAGCGCCCTCCATCACAACTCCCACCTCAAAACCAGTATCCGTCACTGCCTCCAAACAACACGCCACCAACAACTAATGCAGCTCTGCATCTGAAAAAGTTGTTTGGTTTGGCACCTAGTTTCACAGGGCATAAGCACTAAGGCAACATGCTAGGAAAATAAGTACTTACATCATATGGAGGTGTGAGCAGCGTCTTGGAAGTCTCAAGCCTGCTATTAGCAATCCTGTCAAATCAGAGCCAGAGACTCACCTTGGAACAAATTGGCGATGCGGTGGCCTTGTCTTTACCATCCAACGATGCTAGGCCAGCAGCGCCACCAGTCTGGTGACCCTTAGGAGTAGCCAGCTCCTCACCCCATGATCCAATAACAGCAGGCAAGCAAAGGCAAATCCCAATGCTTGAGCTGCCAACTCCCACCGCTCTGCCAGCCGCTTCCTCATCAGCTTCCGTTTGCTGGCCTTGGTTGCCAGCCTCCCTAGCCTCCTGCCACTGCCTCTAATCTTCCTGTTCCAGTGCCACCAACTCCTCCCACTCCTCCAACAGCGCCCACAGGCACTACTTCTTGGCGGCCTTGACCTCCTCCAGAAATTGCTAGCAACTATGAACACAAAGTTCAGTCAGAAGCTGTTAAAAAGAAAAGTTACTGGCGACTTACCCTGGCAACTCATGGTCACTTACCAGCATAGGCTTGCCAAGAATGTTAGCCAGTTCTTCAGAGACCAAGCAGACAGGGGGAGGAACGACCTAGTTGCTAGCATCAAGATGAGGTTGCTAGCAAACAAACTTGCTACGTACCAAGAGACTCTCAAAAGGAAGGAGCCACTCAGCCCCTAGATGCTCCAGTTGACAAGCCCAGCACCACTCCAACAGCTCATCCTGCCTATTCCATTCCACCCCAGAAGACTGCAGTTCCTTCTACTGCCTAAGTAAGTGCAGGTCACTATGAACTAGTGACTCAGCAGCACCAGAACCCACACCCTCAAGCCACACCAAGAACATATCAACCTTGGCCACAAAAGTGGTGGCTGCAAGAACAGAAGCACTAGGGAAGGACATAGGCTACTAAGAAAAGGAGGGGAATTGAAACAAAGTCCTACTACACATGCTAGACTATTTAAGAGGAGACCTATGGATGCATAGACCCAGGGATGCATAGACCACACACATGAAATTAAAGGTTGACTGAGGACAGTCAAAATTTCAGTTGTGGAGAGATGATAAGCACTTGGCTGAGGGGAGAGCACACTACTAACACAGATTTCAGCAGCTTCATGTGGCATCAAGATCAACTGGCGCCTCAATTAGATTAAGTGCTATCTTATCATAAAGGGTCAGCTGAGGTCTTTGGTAGCAGGGTCATCCAACTGGTGGACAGACACCATGAGTGACTCAGGCAAATTTTCACATTTCATCCCT
>JAGGAU010008757.1:0-10597 GCA_017657275.1 Termitomyces sp. T108 | reverse complement strand
AGGTCCCAAAATGGAAATAGCTCCAGAACGTCCCAAAATGGAAGTCCGGAAATCTCCGGACTGCCCCGGAACAATTCTGGAGGTCCCAAAATGGAAGTCCCCTGACAGCCACCCCGGAGTCCACCCAGCAGAGTACTTAAGGCCTATGTAGACAATTTGTATGCTAGTGTTGATATTGCAAACCATCTTGTCCCAATCTCCTTTGCCTTGTACTATCGTATCTCGTCTCAGTCTCTCAGTCTGCTCCAGTCCACTTTTATTCTGTCTCCTCCAAGTCTTTTCCCTCCTCAGTCTATTTCCTTTGTTTCCCATCCTTGACTCATTCTTCTTGCTCAGTCTCATCTTATTTTTTGTTCACCTTTCCCATCCATTTTTCCCTTCATGGCTCGTCTCGCCCCGGCCTCACCTCGCCGGACTCGCTCCCATAGCCCGGACCTAACCCTTTACTCCCCCTGCACAGCCAGATTCATCTGCACTAGCCCCGGAACCAACTCCGGACCCCGTAATCACGTAGGACTTCATACTTGTAGCTACCTTGAGTCCGCCTCGTAAGGTCTCGCTTAGGAAGAAGCCCCCGCAGTCAACGGAACCTGACACTTACCATCTGCAGTACCACAGCTATCTGACAATATTTCTAGAAGACACTACATCCCAATTCCTTTAGAGAAGTCACACTCACATTTCTTTCACCAGCATGTAATGCACATACTGATTGAGCAACTACAGTTGCTCTATGCTCATTTACCTGTCTCCCTACTAACTCCCTAGCACCTCTAGAAGGCAACAGACTAGATCTACCATTTTTAGAATGACTTTTTGGTCTCAAAGAGGGGTATGTAATGGATTGTTACTATAACTACTTTTTTTCATGCACCTGTTATGTGCTAGTACAACATGACTTACCTATTTAAGGCTTAACATCTTGTACTTATATTCATAGCTAGTCTAATCCAATATCTTTGTCTGATTCAATTACTGTGTGAATCATGCAAGATTATTTTGGCAGTAACCAACAGTTACACCCTGCCTGGAAACTCTGATACAATAATAACCACCTAACACTACTCTTCACAATGTAGGTTGCTGCCTACTCCTAGCTACTTTTCTGCATCATCAACACAACATGCAGAGAATAGGGAGACAACATATAATTACAAATAAGAAACTGGCAGCAACAGAAACTATAATTCATGAGTAAAAATGCATAGGGTGTATAATTACAAAGACCCCTGCATGAATATACCAGCATGGGCTGATACCCCCCTCCTTCCCCTCACTTATAGTTCTTTTGAGCACATGTATATTACATAAAAATATGTCTATTGTCACTATATACATGTCAATATATATATATATATATATATATATATATTCATAGCAACCTATGGAAAAAAATTAATTTCTGTGTTTGCATCCAGAGTGTGACATATGCATACCAGTATTTATGTTTATAGATTAAAGAAATTATGGCACCTCTTCATCTGCAACCATGACCATATGGGGGGAGTCTAACAGTCTGATAATTGATCAGACACTCTACAAGGGCATTATGATTTTTGCTGTGTGCAATGTCAAGCAATGTATTCCCTGCAGCATCCTTGAATGTCCTATCCCATCCACAGTTAAGCAAACGCTCCACAATCCCTTTATATTCAAAACGGGATATATTGTCATAGAGGTAATTGTGGGATGATTTGGCACCATGATCCAGAAGGTATGTTACAATATCATCAAGGTTTACCCGGCAAGCAGCATAATCAAGCACTGTATATGAGATCTCATCCAGTTTTGTCTGAGCGGAGACCAGAGCTGGCTCCTGTTCAACAAGAGCAATAACCATGTCAAGATTGCAAGCATCTGCTGCATTCTGCAAAGCAGTCCAACCCCTAAAATCACGACAATTGAGGTCAATTCCTCGATTAATTAGATCATGAAGATCTTCTGCATCTCCATATCTTGCACAATGAAGTAACAAGTTGTTACTTGTTCCATTGTCAAATTGAAGTAGATTGGGACCACCCCAATCTAGTAGGCATCTAGATAGGGTATGGTGCCTTTTCTTGAGTGCCTTTTCATAAGCATCAGTTAGTGCTTTCATTATTTGAGACTTCCAGACCTCCGAGTCAAACCAGTTTACATTCAACAGAGATCGAGGATGATAGACATCCATAAACGTCACAATCAACCGGCCATATGTAGTATTCCTTCCAATTTCATCTAGTGTGGAAGATGTTGAACATATATCTGGCAATCTCAATAAGGAATATGTGATGGACGAGAGAAAACGATCTTCTGCTAGCCTGCAGATGTAAGGTGCTGGTGACATTGCATTGAGCACGCCACAAGTGCCCTCAATGACAACTTCCTTGACTGAGTGATTAGATGACTGGTTGAATACCCAATTCAATGATTTGAAAGTATGATAAGAGGGATAATCCAACACTCGACTGTGCTCTTCTTTTTTCAAAGACTGTTTAAGCTCCGATAGTTGTGGTATCCAGTTTGACAGCAATGGATTGGAATCCAGAATAAGTAGATGCCAAAGATAGCAGCAGCCGCCTATCGTAGTATGAAGAGCAAACAGCGGAAGTCGAGCTAGAAACAAGATGAAAGGGAGACGGTATGGACAAGCAATGTCAAAAGCGGGAATCATGGAAGATAGGAAGTAAAAGAGAAAGGTGGAAGCAGTGATCACAGCGACAACTCCACAGATCGGACGAGACAATTGCGAAACATGAAGAGCAAGCCCAACAAGAAAGATGGCAACCGAGCAGTGTAAAATCAGTGGCAGACTTTCAATAATGTCGCCAAGTTTGTACTTCACAAGTCCATCAAAGCGGAATTGGCGGGTCAAAGCGCGGGTTTTGGCACCGCCAGTAACAATCGCAGTATATGCCTATTCATTTTTGTAAGATGACTGAGACAAGGTGGAGGGAGCAGACAAACTTGAATCCATTGTTTAGCTAGAACAGACAGGAGGGCAGTCGACAACGAGAGAGCGAGGCTAGTGAAAAAGAGTCCATTGACCCACACATCAATTGAAGTGTACGTCCGACTTTGGGAACCTATGTAGGCACAGTATTTATACTTGTTTTATTTCCAGCGGCTCTCAATAACTGATTAGTTTCAGTGAGGAGGGAAACCATAATCTGCGTATTATCTGGCTGGAGCGCCTGGGAAGTTTGAGCGACAAACGTCGTAATCACCGCTGAAAAGAGCGCGGCCTGTCATGTAATTAAGAACACTGATTAGGGACGCATATGCGACAACTCACAAAAACGAGGAGACCATCAATTGTGTTTCGAAAGCCTTCAATCATATCCGCATCATGATTCTCTGCTTCGTCGAGATAGACATTCCAGATACGTGCATTCTCTTTCGCTTCTTCTCCCGGTTTTTCGGCGCTGTAGATCTTCGTGTAATCATAATTACGACCGCCTGGGAACTAAAGTGTGAGTAAATATCATTTCACAACAAATACCGTGACTATACCCAAGTTCGGGGTGATAAATGTTGAAGGGCGCGATGCATGCAAGAGGTTCACCATGGTCGAGGGTAAGAAAGAATGGTCTACACAGCAATGCACAGCCGGAGTCCTGAGTAGCAATCACGGATGCAGTCAGATACATAAGCAGATGATGTTATTTTAGATATATGGCCAACCCTCAGGGCTCCCTATTTCTACTCGCAAGGCGGATTAGATATATTTACTGATAGTTAGGCACTTTGCGAGGCTCTGGGTCCTTTACCTGCCTCCTTAATCTGTCAAATCACAGCGCCTCCGATCCCGTCTCGAAGCGGAAGCTGATATATCTCGACAGGCCCAGATAGTGAGAGATTGAGAGGCTGAATCGGTCGAGGTTGCTTGGTTTGATGGAAATGCTGAACCCAGTGCAGCGCGCACGTGGTGAAGCTAAACAGGTCGTAATTCCAATGATTTATCTCCACAACATCAGAAATCGTCTTATGCCTCGCATTCTTCACTGACAAAATTATCTGTGACGACAGTGTTATTTATATACCTGTTGTAGATTAGACTGCGACAAGGTATCAGCTCCGAGTGAGTCTACATAAAGTGATTATACACACCTCAGTCGCGTAACTATTTGTATTTCTCTAGGTACATTAAATCAAATCGTTACTGGGTCTTTGGGAAATGGAACCGCCATGTTCTTATGCAAGAAAGCCCAGCTTCGGCGGAGTTCTCATGGATTACGTTGGCTCCAGTACGCTAAGGTTAGTTGCAGTCACGCTTCTTATGTTGGGGGTCCGCTGTTCGTCCCAACAGAAATTGGGAATCGCAGCTCACACGGACCTTCTCATAGATTTGAGGTTTAGAGCGTGAAGAGAACCAGCACCACCACATGCTTGCGTAGGTATCAGGTGAAGCCGTCGCTGCTCCAGCGCCAATGCTTTTCACTACGTCCATCGGCACTCCTCTCAATAGTTACTCCAGTGCCAAGCCCACTCTAATGCCGTGAACCCTGAGATTGTTGGACTTATCACATCTTATCACATCACACAGCCACATTAAGGTCCCCACTACATCATCCTGGCCACTATCACAGTTGCATTATCTCGACTCATATCACAGTGTGAACAATGGATTCATTGTTCACACACCCTATATATATGGACTCTCCATAGATAGAACCCTCAGTCGCTCATACCAGACTGAGGGTACATTACTTATAAATTATACCAACATACAAGTTACTGACTGTACTCATGGAATCATACTGCTATTGTTCTTAGGTACAGTTCTCAATACAGTCACTTTTACCAGACTGAGGAATAATACTTATATTGTTCCTAGATCCAACAAGTTAGAGTCCAGATTCCAACAGAGATTCCCCCCGCTGAGAATCTCAGCTCTTCCATGCAGCCCTTTCATAAAAGCAGATCAATTTAGATGGCAAGTGGAACCCCAGTCCTTGTACTCGAAGAGATGTCATCCTGGAGACAGGTTATTCATGTGCAAGTGATTCTCAAGGGCCTGGACTGGATCACATGGTCCATCTTGCCTTGCAAAGTGAAGGTCATCACTCTCTGAGGATTCCTTTGTCCTCGGGATAAAGAAATTGAGGACAGACATCTGGCTACTCAAAAACTGGCCATATTGAACCCATGAAAAAATCTCAATCCAGCAGGAGCAAAAATTGAGGGCAAAATTTAAATCAAGCACAAAAGTGGGTAGTAAAACTGGACCTCAGAACTTCTGTAATTTGATACTCCTTCTACATAGTGAAGCTTCATGTATGATGCTGGAATTGTATCAGATTCAAAACTAGTATTAGACTTCAGTTTAAGCCATCTGATAAGCATAGAAGGACAGACTGGAAAGACTACTTCAATAAGGCATTACCACAACATGCAAGAGGTCAGTGCAAAATAGACTATTTGATACCTACAAAGTATTACATGGGTGATGACCATGAGCTTGGTTTTGGAATTTGAAAATTTGGCTGGAGGTGGAGCCTTAATTTATGGCCAGATACTCACTTCTGTGTACAATACTGGTTGCAATACTGAGTTTTAAACCCCTGAAAAAAAGGCAAGATTGCCAGTCCCTGGGAGGAGCACAAGCATGCTGCCCTTGTTTGCAGGAATAGAGATTGAAAAGAGGTACTTGGCTATTTGACTACATTTGTTGTAAATACAAGATGTTATCTTACATAGTTGATATACTACAAAATAGCACACTACAAATGCACTACACTACTAGATGATGTAACAATCTATTACAGTTACAAATATAAGGTGTTACTATGACATAAGGAATCACCTATGGAATAGCATGTCACATGCACTGCACTAGTATTACATATACCAATCTATTACATAGTTGGACTCAGGCTGTCCATCATTGCTTTTCTCTTAGTGGAGACCACCTTCTATTTGTCCTTTGAAGCAGTTGTGGCCTTCTCCTTGTTCATGATTAACCCATTATACTGCTCCAGGGTGTGGGGGTCAGTGGTCACTATGATCACATTGTACTGCACCAGTGGAGCTGAAAAGACTATTGCATTCATGAACAGCATTATAGCAGGACCAGCCCATGCAGGAATATTGGCTAGGGGCTAGGAAATCAACAACCTCCATTTCCAACACATCTACGAGAGGCTGGCAGTCTTGCCAAGCTGTAGAGTGCCTCAGCATTTCTAGAACATATGTTCAATGTTTCCAGTTCTTGACTGGAGATCATGGGAGCAGGCACTCAAGGTGCTAGAACTTTACTGCTCAATCCTATCTAAGAAGGCTGGATAGGTTCTGGATGTGCCACACCCTTTCTATGAGCTCCTTAGCAGGAGCAGCTGACACAGCCTCCTTGCATGACTTGAGCAATAAGTCTATAAGAAGGGTTTCAATGATAGTTGGCAACAGAAATGAGAAAATGTGCAGGGACATTGCAGCAGGCTACAGAAGCATGGTCAACAGAGATGGTAGTGGTTTACTTGGCACAGGATGTGCTGCTGTGGGCATGATTGCCCTCACAACCTCCTGCAGCCAAATTACATAGCTGCAACTTAGCCTGTTTGGGCTCCACTGCTGGCTTATTGGACATGGACACTTTGCACTTCATTGCACTATCTATTTGTTCCAGTGCCATTGATGAGACTCCACTTAGGCTCAGCACAGAAGGCTACAGTTTCAGCACACTTCCTGGGTGCTTAGCAGTTGTCTTTAGTGCCTACCAATGCTTCTTAGCACCCACCACCACTTCTGTAACAGATTATACATTACCTAGTAGTGAATGTGCTATAGCGCACTACTCCAGAGTTACTCCACAGCCTATCAATTTAATATACTCACAACACATTTGGTCAAATCCAATAGCATAGTCTGATCTAGCTACTGCATGATAATGCAAGATTGTTCCAGTCTACAGCTACTGACTACATTTTTGTAGATCTTCTGCTATTGACTATTGGCCTTCTGGCCCTTAACTACCTAAACTAGGCAACTATCCATCAAACTTCTTGTCTTCTTTGGTGCCACATCAAAATGTGTTTCCATGATTGGCTTAGGTGACTTGCCACCTTATATACTGGATACAGGTGACCCTTCTGTGCTACACACTAGTGAGATGCCCCCAGCATTGTTGTATCAGCCTTTGCCAAAATAGAATGACAAGGCACTTCATGAGCAAAAGCTTTAGCATGCCTGGAGAGTTATCCATTTCACAGATGATGTTTATTGTAGGCCCTAGTTTCAAACCAGGGGAAAAATCATTTGTATCAGGCTCATTGCTGCCATCACTATTATACCTGGCTTTACCCAAGCATGGTGTCTCTCTATGGAGAGCAAGGATAAGCCTATGCAATATGTGGATATCATGCAAGCAAGTACTGTTGCACACAGCATACATTTCCAGGCTAAGCAGCCTGAATGAGCACTTGATATCCATAGGATCCAAACAGTCATTAGTACAGACAGCACACTACCAACCTATGCCCCTGGAATCTGCTTGCAAAGTGAATGAAAAAGTCATGGACAAGAATATAACTAGCAGAGCCTGCAAGAAGAGGTAGTCATGAGTCACAAGTAAGGCATGAGGGCCTTAGACAAGTTCAGGATCTAGAGTCTAAATTCAACTCCTCTGGAAAAAGAAAAGGAGCAAAGGTTGCCATCAACTTTGTCAATCCAGCTCTGGCTAGTGTTGAATCCTTTCTCAAAGGTTTCTCAAAGGTCTCAAAGAAGTTAATGCAGAAGCATTACAATTATTGGCTGCTAGAGGCCACTCTGTACCTAGGGCAAATTTGACTCAACATAGTGAATTATTTATGCATATCTTTGAACTAGAGATACAAGAGTATCTGGAGTGTAAGACTGCCAGAGGAATAGCAACATGAATAGCCATGCTGGCTGAACTGGTGGACTATGATGCAATTATGCATCAATGAGCAACCAGAATTGCAAATACAATAAAACTACTGAATGAGCCTTGTCAAGCAAATGAGTCTCAACAGGACTTTGTGCATTGTCAGAATGCTGCCAGCTGTCAGTGCAACACCTGTGGAGTGCATAGACAGGCACTGTTTGAGGTCAAAAGTGTGACAACTGTCAGGTTCCATTGACTGCGGGGGCTTCTTTCTAAGCAAGACCTTACAAGGCAGACTCAAAGTAGCTACAGTTACAAAGTCCTATGTTAGTGTGAGGTCCAGGGTTGGCTCTGGGACTGGTGCAGGTGTGCTTGGCTTTTTAGGGAGTAAATAGAGGGGATTCCAGGCTGTTAGGGTAAGTCCAGGGTTGTGTCGGTGTGGTAGTGGGTTACTCTACCTGTTGGACAGGATTAGTAGTCGGCAAAATCCAGGTGAGTTTCTGAGTGTGGAACAGTCGTTAAGGAGGAGTGCTGTTCGGATTTACTTTACGTTTCAAGACTTTCTTGTTGCAAAAGAAACAAGAAGGTAAGGGCATGAGAACACAAGGTTACAAAACGACAAGAACACAAGGCAATGAATATGCGAGACAATGGGCCAACGAGAATACAAAACAACAAGAACACCAGATGATGAGTACATGAGACAACCAGATGGCAAGGGTACAAGAACAGTGAGACGGCGAGAACACAAGATAAACAGGGGACAACAAGATGAAGAGTACCGGGAACAGACAGGTGCAGGGTTGTGGTATGGTCAAGGCGATGAGTAAGAAGGTCAGACGAGACTGGGATCGGACGATCACAAAAAAAGAACTGTAAAGTGCAGGGTAATCAAATCTGTTTATTTCTTCCTATACAGGTCTCTTATATAACGCTCTCAACTCATCACCTCATCGTCAATTTCTTCTCTAATTCTGTTTTGAACTGTTGGTTGGTCTCATAATTTTGTCATCTTTCAAACCTTAATCTCAATGGCTTCTCATTTTGCAGACCGGCCATCCAGTTCCTTTGTTTTTTGTCGTTCATGAGCAAATAGTGACTGTTTCCTTCTTTCTGTCAGTTCCTTTGTTTTCCTCACGCTTTTGAAGCCTATCGGTGTTCTTGTGCCTCCTTCCCGTTTTTGCAAATACACCCTCATCATTCCTGTAACTCAACTGCCTCATCCTTGCCGCTTGTTCCCCATCAATGTTCTGTTATCTATCAGTGAGCCCTGCTTCTCTACCACATCGGGGCTCTGGGGTACGGGGCATTGGTCTGGGACTAGTGAGGTGAGTCTGGGTTTAGTCCAGGGAAGGGCAAGACAAGACTGGGGCAAGACAAGCCATGAAGAAGAAAGGGAGGTAGAAATGGGTGTCACAACCTACTCCCGGAACTCACCCACCACCCCAGGGACAACACCACCAACACCTCCTACTCCCCCGGGACAATGCCAACCACCCCCGCCACCCATCACAACGCCGCAACAGGCCACGGTGACACCTGTCACTCCTGGCTTCCCCACCCCCTCGACCCTGACACCTGGCAATCACTGCAACTCTAGAATGTCCCGCATCAACCTGGAACCTCCCATGGCATGGGCCGCCCTCAGACAGATCACCTCGGCATCCCCCGGTGATCAGTCCCGTCACCCGGCAATCACTCCAGTGATCACACCCAACACCTGCAGTTACGGCCTGACCACCATCACCCGCATCACCCAGCAATTATCCCAGCAATCACGCCCAACACCTGACATGGAACCAGGCTGAGCCCACCACCCTGGAGTCCACAGTATTTAAGGCCTATGTAGACAATTTGGATGCTAGTGTTGATATTGAAACTATCCTGTCCCAATCTCCTTTGCCTCGTACTATCGTATCTCGCCTCAGTCTCTTGGTCTATTCCTATCTACTTCCATCCTATCTTCTCCAAGTCTCTTTTTCCTTCTCAGTCCATTTCCTTTACTCCCATCCTTGACTCCTTTTTCCTGGTTCAATCTTGTCTCATTCTTTGTTCGCTTTCTTGTCCCCTTTTTCCCTTCACAGCTTGTCTCGCCCTGGCCTCACCTTGCCTCCCCCAGACCAAGCCCAGGCTTACCTCAGTAATCCTGGACTCATGCCTCGTACCCCCAGAACCCCGGCACAACCCCGGACTCACTCCCATAGCCTGGACCTAACCCTTCTAATTCTCCACACAGCCAGATTCATCTACACCAGCCCTGGAACCAACCCCGGACCCCGTAATCACATAGGACTTTGTACTTGTAGCTACCTTGAGTCCGCCTTGTAAGGTCTCGCTTAGGAAGAAGCCCCTGCAGTCAACAGAACCTGACATAATATCAACACTCCCCTTACTACCGTTCTCAATGGCTACTTACACACAGCCCTACTATTACACGGACGCCTACAGCCAGCCAGTACCAAATCAGAACACCTGGTAAGCACCCCCAAACCCTTGTACCCACCCCCGCCCAGTGAGTACCCCCCAATCACACGCTTCTGGGGTTTTGGGACCTCTGGGACCTCCAGGACTGTCCTAGAGCGGTCCAGAGGGCTCCAGACCTCCTCCATGGTTAGGGTTTAGTCATGGTCATGCTGTACAGTACGTTCCCATGCCTCCATGCCCATGCCCATGCCTGATGCGCCACACCCTAGCAGAGGAGTCCTTAGACTTGTTCTCTTTGGATTCCCCTCTGCCAGGTAATTAGCTACATTTTCTGTTGTATGGTACCATTCT
>JAGGAU010008756.1:0-10625 GCA_017657275.1 Termitomyces sp. T108 | reverse complement strand
AGGCAAACACAAGTAACAGTAATCAGGAAGTCAAGTAACAATCAGGAATATCAAGGCTAGGGAGCAGCTACCAACTACCAGACCTTATATAGCTGTAGACCACTACCTAAAGGGGAAGGTGGAAGTGATCTGGAACAAGGGATCATGGATGTGGCTGAGACATGGATGTGGCTGAGACCTGGATGTGGCTGAGACATGGATGTGGCTGAGACCTTGATGTGGCTGAGACCTGGATGTGGCTGAGACCTGGATGTGGCTGAGACCTGGATGTGACTGGATCTAGATGTGGATGAATTGATATTCTGTTAGTTCCTAGCCATTCAGTGCACCTTGATCATTTTATAGGTTTTTTTTTTAATTATTTGCCTTCTTCAGTAAGCTTTCATTAGTTATTTGAACCATGTTCCAAGCAAGATTGACAACTCTATGAAGCTCAGTACTTTTGTTTTATAGGGGCCATTTTTTTGTATAAGAGAGGGCCCCTCTTCTACCTGGATTGTCTCAGTCTGTATGTCTTTAGTGTCCAGTGCCACTATTTTTTGTCCTTTCCATGAGGCCACTATTCTTGACTGACCTGTTATTTGACTTCATTCTTGTTCATTCTATTGTTGATGACTTAGTTATCCTGTACTAGTTGTACAAAATCAGATATGGCCTTGGATCAGAATGGCACCACTTTGACCATGTGCAGCAGTTGCTGATTGAATAGTAGGAGCATGACCATCAAGTTCTCTGGCCTTCATTGGTTGAGTATGTGGTGTCAGAAGCCACTGAAGGCCTAGGCTTGCCACCTCTGGTCTTACCATGGCTGCATTCCTTTTTTTGAAGGGGATCACCCTTTTTTACTATATATATATATATATATATATATAATAATTATATAACAAACAAAATATAGTAGAATGTCTATGATGAGTCTGTGCCTACTACATTTCACTACCAACCAATAAAGTGATAGGCAAGCTTGATAGGCAGAATAATAATGCATATTGCACAGAGGTACTCATTCAGTCTTTGAAATACACAAAAGCAGCATTTAACCAATTGATGGAGTCACATGTTGCCATAATAGTGGAGGAAGTTCTCAGCATTGCATGTTTGAAATTTAGCAAGGATAGCAGTAATGCTGAAGCATATTCTGGCAACAAAATGTGGTGGTAAATGAATATCATTTGCGCTTCAGTCAGTGGATAAACAGCTGAGGTGCTAGTACAGTTATTTCCAATCTATATCCATAAAACTATACAGTTTTTCCTATATATTGTATGCCTTTGACTTTTTCTCTGTGACATACATTGGAACCATTCTTTGACAGAGTCTGACTCTACTACATCTGCATCAGAACTCAAATATTTGTCTTTTCACAGTTGCATTCTTGTCAAGTCTTTCAATATTCTTATTACTTTAAATTAGTCTTACCATTTATTACATGTATAAGAAGAAACTTACCTTTTAGGCTATTTTCTGGTATGTGACACTCTATCCATTGGGTACCAAGCTTGGATTGAGAGAGGTCAAGAGAAGGAGAACCATATGGAGAGATGATAAGAGTATTTGGAGGATGGCAAAGAATTTTCAGAATATTATGTGGAACCCAAAGTAGATGATTGTGATTAAAAGAAGACAAGATCCATCCATCTGAAGTAGAATACCATGGCATATCAATTATTTGAGATGTTTGTGATTCAACACATCTGACTGAATTAGTTTTGCATAGTGATTCTTGCATCTGTGTACCAGCTAAGATATCCCACACTCGTATAGAGTAGTCATTAGATCCAGACACAATTTGGGTTCTATCAGGTGAAAATGCAACAGATGTGACACAATCTGTATGACCTTGTAACTCTTGCACTTGTTCACCAGTTAAGACATCCCATACTCGCACAGAATAGACAACAGATCTAGATCTATCATGTGAAAGTGCAGTAGATGTGACTCCATCTGCATCATCATCTAAGTTTTGTACTTGTTTATTAATCAAGATATTGCATGCTAGTACAGGATTGCTATAATATCCAGACACAATTTGGTTCCTATCAGGTGAGAATGCAAAAGGTGAGACACGACTGGTATGGCCTTGTAGTCTCTGCATCTGCTTACCAGTCAATACACTCCACATGCTTATAGACTGGTCAAAACATGCAGATACAATGCAATTCCCATCATGTGAAAATGCAACAGACATGACTTTAGAAGTGGGACCTTGAAACTTCTGCACTTTTTTATCAGTCAAGACCTCCCATACTCTCATCCAATTGTCATTAAATCCAAACCACATTTTGGTCCTCTTAGGTGGAAAGGCAACAGATTGGACACAATCTGTATGACCTTGTAACTCTTGCACTTGTTTACCAGTTGAGACATTCCATACTCGTACAGAATTGTCATCAGATCCAGTTACAATTCAGATCCCATCAGGTGAAAATGCAACAGATGTGACCCAACCTATACGACCTTGTAACTCTTGCACTTATTTACCAGTTGAGACATTCCACACTCAATTGTCAACTGACCCAGACACAATTTGTGTTCCATCAGGTGAAAATGCAACAGATGTGACATATTCTGTACAATCCTGTAACTCTTGCACTTGTTCACCAGTTGAGACATTCACACTTGTACAGAATTGTTGTCATCAGTTCCAGATACAATTTGGATTCCATCAGGTAAAAATGCAACAGATCAAATGCAATCTGTATGACTTTGTAACTCTTGCACTTGTTTACCAGTTGAGACATTCCACACTTGTACAGACTTGTCAAGTGATCCAGACACAGTTTGTGTTCCATCAGGTGAAAATGCAACATATGTGACCTGATTTGTATGACCTTGTAAATTCCACACTTGTTCACCAGTCAAGATATTCCACACTTGCACAGAATCATCATTTCCAAACACAATTTGAGTTCCATGAGGTGAAAATGCAACAGATGTAACTGAAGTATGAGAATTCAATATAAGCATTGGTGTTGCCATTTTGTAACTACAATTAATGGCAAAAACCTAAATTGGCTTTTCCATTGTGTAAGAAGTTCACTGCCTTCCCATGTTGCTAATGCAGAAATATAAAGATGAGGAGTTGAAAATGCTGCCCTGTTTGCACTAAAATATGTAGCAAAGCTTGCAGCATCCTGAAGATCTTTAACTATATTTAGTGCTTTTAGTTTATACTAATCAAGATTATCAGTCTTACAAAAAAGAACAGCTAATTTAGATGCCTCACTTTGGAAATATTCATATTTTGAGCTGCTTGTTGAAGAATTGTTCTACAATTATGAGCCAATTGCAAAAGATTCATTGCTTCAATCCAAAATAGAAGCTTCTCATAGAGAAACTTCAAAGTATTGGTTGCAAAATGCTCAAATATAGACTCAATATCACCAGCCATGGCTTGAGTCATATGCTGAGCCCAATATTTACATGCATATTTCATGTCACTATCAATTTTATCTCTTTTCCTATCAAGATCAGGCACTTGTTCATCCAATAAAAATGATGATTCTAAATCACAGATATTGAATCTAAGTTTTGTCATTATAATTTCAAAACAATGAGTAGTGAGGAATGTACTATGAGTAACAACATCACAAGACACATCCAAAGTTTTTCCTTTCACAGTATATAGTGAATAAGCTTGATTAAAAATAAAATCAGGAAAAGATGCATGATACCAAAAAATGCAATCATTCTTAACAAAAAGGACTGCATGGAGTTTCTTAACAACCTTAGTAGCCTGATCTATATCTTTAGAATTGACAAGTGCTGTAGCAAGAGTTGAAGAGATATGCTCTTCTGCACAAAGGAAAGTGTGTAGAATTTTTAATCAAGCATTCAAATCATCCTTGTCAAAGCCATCGAAAGCTTCAAATAAAATTTGATAATAAATCTCATCAACATTTGAAAACTGATTTGATAGTGAAAAACTAGGTTCAAGAAGCTTATCCAATCTTTTTTTCTGTTCCATTGTTGTAGATTCTTCATGATAAAATATGTATTTAATTGCAGTTGAAGCATAAATAAAGAGTCCATCTGCCTTTTTTGCAAGATTGACAAGCTTGTAATCATTTTCAAGTTCTGAAAGGTTGGCATTTAAGAATTTGTAAATGTCTTCTTGAACTTCTTCTTTAGCAACATCATAAAGATGACAAACAGCATCTGATGTAAATGATTTACATAAATGAGCAAGCTCAGGATCTGGTCGACTTGTAACAAGGAATTTGAGGCCAGACAAATAACTATCATTGATTACTGTGAGAAGCTCTTTAAGGAAAGCTGATCCTTTTTTCCCTTCAATTTCATCTAAGGCATCAATGACAATAAGATATGGTGGAAGGTTAGCTGCATGTCTTTTGATAGATTCCTGCCATGGATCAACTAGAAGATCTTTCATCTGCTTTGAAGGTATATCAACTGAATCAAACTGATTGGCATCAAGCAAGCAATGTGCAAATGACCTGGAGTTTTTAGCAAGCTGATACACAATTGTTGGAATGATAGACTGTTGATGCTTTGTATCACTAAATTGTCGAGAACAAAAGAATGTGGCTTGAAGAATGCAAGATACATTATTGATCTTGTTATCAAAATGATCAGCCACAGTATATGCAATTGTTGACTTTCCTGAGCCTGCTTGGCCAGTTAACCAAAAGACATGAGGAGACTCTTTTCTTGCATCTTGTGCCCATTTATAGATTTTTTCAAGAATAGAAACACGGGTATTGTTAGTACAAGGTCCACGAGATGTTTCATTTTCTAGATGAGCATTATAGATTGCTTTGCAAGAACGAGGCCAGGTATTAAGTTGAAATTGCTAGCAATGACATCAATTTACAATCATCATTCAAGCCAATGGTAAACATACCACAAGTTTCTTAAACATTGAAGATGTATTTCTTTCAACACTGAGCATGACCTTGAGCTAAAAAAGACATGTAGTATCAAGATAGCTAATCAGCATATGCAATTTGATGAACATACATAAAAGTTCTTAGTATTTGTGTCAATATCATTCAGGATCCTTTGAATTTCTGCCTTGACTTGTTCATTTTCCAAAATTTTTCTCCACAATTTGTTATTTTCTAATTGTTTAAGCTCAGAAAGATCTTGAAGAAGAATTCTAAATCTTTTCAGAAAAGACAAGTAATATAGACTAAGAACCATGCACACCTTATAAAATCTTTTTTCATCTCTGTTGAGACCATATCAGCATCACTACTGTTCAAGAATGCTTCTACAGTTTCAATTTGTTTCTCATTGAATATACATATCCAAGCTGAATAAGCAGGTTGATAGCAGCCACAGGCATTTTGAAAGGTGTGCCATCAAGTAACCCCTCCACCTGCCCAAGGATCATCTTGAGGCCATGCCAAGCAGTTCTAAGTCCATCCCTAGCCAATGATCCAGAAGAACCATCTGTTTAAAAATGAGTTCATTGTGTACTTAACTCGCTCATTTATTGACCTTGTTCAGTACTGGAACTTGCTGCTGCAGACGTAATCTTGGAAATCCTGGAGCTTCCCTCACCTAGAATAGTCATTTCAACTTTGTGTGATGTACAAGCATTATGGACTAACTAATTTCTGTCTGATTGGCTGTAGTTGATGCAATATTTGCTTCATGGATATTGAGAGGAGAAGCAGCTCCTTCAGTTAAGTGACCACAAAAAACACAGAAGCTTGGGGACCTGAGAATGTCAGAATGTTCGACTGTCAGGAGCTGATTATAGGTGCATACTGATAATAGGCATTCCAGCTGGATCTTGACTCTCAGCAGTTGGGACATCTGTGTTGACAGTTGCACTTGGTTCTGCCAAGGTGCTTTGGGGTGAAGGTGATGGAGTACAACTGCCAGGCTTTCGAAGACCCTTCATTGGAGCAATTGGAGCAAGAAGGTGATCTGTAAACCATTTCCTCTTTGAGTGTTGACCATGTATGTCTGATTTCTGAGCTTTGTGCGACATGATAATAAGACAATGGAGTGGTGAGTGTTAAGGGTTAAAGAGCAAGCAACGTGTTATTCTCCCACAGACATCAGCTGATGAAAAGTTGGGCAAAGGGTTTTCAATACAAATGTCAACCAAATCACCGCCATCTTGTCAGAGGGTGAGAAGAAATGCCGATGTAAGGGAGATGTAAAGATAGTACGACTGCAAATGGCGCTGAAACTTCTTATCGAGAATTCTATATCACAAATGCTTACATGACAAGATAGCAAGATATAGCATGCACTTGCAATCGTATGTCTAAACGCGGTACGACGGCCGGCCACCCGTGCTCGCGTCATACATTCCGAGCACAACTTTATCTGCCCTTGAGCCGATCCGACGCCAGGGACTCGCGGAACACATGGAGAACGTCCCGCGCGGCGAGAAAGTCCTTCGATGTGAGCTTTGCGCCGCGCACTAGCAAGACAGGGTATTTGATGCGCAATGGAATGCGGCAAAGTCGCGCGAGGGGAGGGCCCAGCCAGGGAGTGTGTGTAGGTTGTGCTGAGGGGTTTAGAGAGGGCGGCGGCAGGGTTGTCGTAGAGGACTTTGGCTGCGGGTTTCGAGACGGGGAAGTGTTCCGATGTTGGCGTTTCTTTCGGACGGGGGAGGGTTCGTGCCTGCGGCGGTGGGTTAGCAAGAGTCAAACAACTCAACAAAGACCATACCATCGAATGCCCAGTGCAGCAAACAACCTTGGATCTCTCGCAAAGAAGCCTACCGTGTCCATGTCCTCCGCCAGCGGGAGCACACCGTGCATATCCAAGCTTCCATGCGAAGGCCTCATCCCGTACGTCGTACTCCCGGCGCGGGGTTGAGCGAGTACGTGTGGTCGACGTAGGTGGATAGCGGCTCAGGGTGCACGAGGGCGTAGGCGCGTGAGCCTGCGCCTGTGGGGAGTCCTTCGACGTCGAAGATGTCTTTGAGGGCGAAACGTGTGCCGGAGAGTGATAGAGACTTGGCGAGCAGGCTCAGGCGCGAGGGGACGGGGATGTATTGGACACCGGAGGCGTCGAGGGTGATGTTGGTGGGTGTCCAGCCGCCTTCAGGGTTTGGGATGGCACCGAAGAGGAAACTAGCGTACTCGTCTTTGCGGAGACGGTAAGCGGCGTGGATGTCCAGCCAGGCAGACGAATTTTCAAAAAGACTCCCAGTAGATTCATACCTTGATGTAACTGTCGCGATTACAACTTACATAGCGAGTTTACTGGAAAGAAACATGTGGTTAGTTTCACAAGAAAAACTCTTGTAGTCAAGCATTGACACATTTGATCTCATGGCTTCAAGTTTTCCATTCTTACCGCGCACACTTGTGAAGGGAAAACAGAAAGACTCCCAGCGTTCCCCACAGGCATCAACGTCGACTGTCCCATCTCTCCCTCTTAGGACAACCGCGACTCCAGGGCCTACGAACAAGGCGAAATACTCAGATGAGGACTACATAAACCTCTTCAACCTTGCACTTTCAGATTACGCCTTGTGGGCTGACCCAGACTTGCGACGGAGTATAAATTGGAGTAGAGCGCCCTTGTCCGACGGGCACAGTGAAGATGGATGTAAGTTGCGTGTTTGTTTTCGTCGTTGAAATAATCAATTGTTTCTATCAAGTTTTTCCTCTCAGCCGCCTAATTCAACGTTCTAAAGTTCTTAGTCCGTTGAACATCGAGCACTTGCAAATACCAATTGCTAAAGCCCTGCGTTGTGATGCCAAAAGTACGCTTGAAGTGCGACTGCTCGTATCCGAGCCGTCATCGATTTGGTCTGGTAAACGCGATGTGGCCCGAGATGTCGGGGCATACGAAGTTCGCCAAAGAGACGGGGGCAATGCCTCGACGCGGCCCTCTCAAAGTTACTCCAGACAGGATTGGGAAGACAGAACGATTTACGTGGTGTGTTCAATTATCGAATCGTCTTGATATATCCTTTTTGACTTTAGTACCAAGGAAAACATTCCTATTCAGTTCAAAACCATCCCGGGTATCATGCACCTTGTCAACTCGCTGGTTTCGGAAAGGTCTTTGTCCGAAGCACGTTCGGCCCGTGTTCAGGGCGTCATCCTTCCCCCGCACCATCAAGACGAACCTAGCGATGCCCCAACGTTTAAAGGCTTCGCCCTCATCATACTCGAAGATATCCTTGACATTGATTTCTTACTCAAACGATGGCCCTGGGATCGCCAGCACAGTGTGAACACAGACCTCCAAGCGCCAGCCGAAGTCTACGAGGCCACCAAATTCGGATTTCGAGCGCTGTCAAAATCTCGATGGGATCAACTCAAGGAAGAATACTTGTCGTATCGAGAACGATTAGTTGCAGACATCAACGCTTTCCAAGACGCTACCGAACCCTTACCGACAGCGTGTGTCTTAAAACCCAATTCTGAGCCAGCCGATACCAATCACGGATCTTCGGTACCAGTGGAACTGCCAAAACTCGACAATACATCCCCTTACCCATTCAACTCCCTCGTCTTTGTGCGCAACGTCCACCCAGAGAGTAACAAAACGACGCTACGAAAATTTTTCAGTCGTGCGTTGGAATCATCACTCGCCTCAAATGAACTAGATAGTAACGGGATTGACTATGTCGATTACAACAAGGGCATGGACACCGTACGTGATTGGCTCCTACCTTTCGTCACTACTTCTCATTCACTTATCCACTAGTGCCACCTCCGACTCGCCACACCAAAACATGCGCGTATCATCGTCGACCATTTCCTTTCTAACCCAACGGTCCACTCCGCAGGTTTAGACGACATCGGGAAGCCATCTGAGGTGGATAGCACGTCCCCGCCTGTTCTGGTGGAAGTAGTCACGGGCACACGTGAACAGCTTTATTGGGAGAAGGTGCCCGAGAAGATTCGCAGACAGGCGGTTCAGAAGGCTTTGGCATCGGCGCCAGAGGTGGTATCCTCGAATTTGGAGAGTGGGGATGGAAATGGAGGCGGCGATGGGGCGACTAGGAGACGGAAGAGGCGAAGGTGTTGAGATGAAGGTATGTTGTTGGCAGATGGGGGCTGGTGGGGATTTTGAGGGGCGCCAATGGTTCAGTGTTCAGTAACCCTCGTTTGAAGATCAGTACTCATTTGTCTGTCGAGAATGGAAAGTAGATCTCGGCACTCATGTTTTCCAGAATCCTGTAGAATATTCAATCCCTCTCCTGCTCAAACACAACCCCAAGTTCCAATCTTGATGTTCTCCCCTCAGTCTAAATCATGCATACATAACTGCCTACTATCATAAATGCACAGCTGTTATTGATCTTGATCATTTAAAAGAAAGCTGTTATGCCATTTCTGAAGAGCCTCAATTTCTGACAGCTTTCTTTTAAACTTTTTCCAATGGAAACACCTTCTGCAGTGATTGCTGCCAGCTGGTGATTACCAGATAACCGGCGTGGTCCGCACATGCGGATCGTCTCACAAATTCGGAACAAGGACACGTACATAGATAGGTTCATGAACAAACGATTCTCGAATCCTTGTTACGGCAGGCCATTCACTGGAGTTGTTGTGACTTTACATTTCCTCGGCTTTGCCTATCTCCTGTGAAACCACAACAAGAAGGGTTCCTAAGGTCATGACCGTTTCGAAATTAAAAATTTATGTCTGTCATTGCAAAAAGAATGCAGTGGCACTCCGTCGAGATTACAACTGCTTGTGAGAACTCCGTTTGAATTCCGAGACGCTATTTTGACGCGTGCTTTCTTTAGTTGCGCCCACAGTTCACGCCCACGGATGCCAAACGCGCAGATCTGCGTAGGCATTCAAAATTTCATCGATCTGCTGTCGGTCGGTGATCCGGGACATATGGTTATCAGACTGGAGATCGCAACGCGCCCGGAAATCAACGTTTGTTCTAACGCCCCACTTACTACCTGTGTTGAATTCCAGACATAGCTCATTGTTCATATCGATTCAAAACGAAAGTAGAACCGGTTTGGTATCTACTACATCCACATTTGAAATCGACCGTTTCTAAACAGCCATTACACCAACCGTGGAAACCCCAAATGACACTACAAGCTTCTCTTCAATTCCATATCGATCGTATCGAGGCTTATCTCAAAAAAGGTCAGATTCATTCTTTAGTATGAAAAGATGTTATTGCCTGAGCAGAAGGCTCAATGGTGCATTGTAGGTTCATCAAACTTATTACTAAACCATGAAGTGGTCAACAATAGACCCGAGGAGCGTGCTATGCGATTTAAAGAAGCAATCGATAATCTATTCCTCCGCCTTGGTCAGATAATTGATGACCCCGATGGGGACGTAAAAGTTTTGCTTCCTTGGATCCCGAAGGCGACTGATAATAGGATTCAACAACATTTTGCTCGACTTCAAATCCCGACATTGGACAACAAACCATCTCTCCTCCTACATGGACTTGGGAACCCTGATGCCTTTGACTTTCATTTACCAAAGCTTGCGTCTGATTCATCCCAACCATCGCGTGAGACAATTCTTCGCTCCATTTTCCCTGTTGGGTCATCTTCTTCCGATACCGAACATTCGTGAGACGGCTTATCTACTTCATTATGATATCACTCATATTCCGTAATGTTTTATTCAATACGTCTGGGTCAGGCAAAACTCGACTCGTCCTCCAAGGCCTTTGTAATGAGTGGGGCTTCTACC